>JAMLFT010004377.1:0-19703 GCA_026544285.1 Pachyrhizus erosus | reverse complement strand
ATTTAAATAATAAAGATTAAAAAAGTTAAAAAATTATAAATATAAGAATTAAAATAGAATATTTTAAATTATAAATATTAAAATAAAAAATTATTGTAACTATAAAAAGAAAAACCTTTTATAATATACTAGCGTATCTGAGGAATGCACTTTCAAGCTCACTATTAACATATCTTCTATCAACTCAAGCGACAAGTTCTCACTCAAACTTTCAATATTTTTTTTCTAAACCCCGAAACAATTCGTTTGCTTGGCAGATATTTTTTCGTAAACGTTAAAAAATTGAAACTTTCGAATAGATTGTGTTGGGTGTAGGAACTTACTGAGAAGATCATTATGTTGGGTTTTTATTATAGGGAGATGGAGCAATTTCCATCCAACTGTTGAAATTTAAGTTGGGTAAGGTCTGCAAATGTGAACCCTTTGGAGAAAAAGGAGAAGGGCAATGTTTATCATTGGCCATAGCCAATGGCATTATTGAAATACTCTTAGTTTATATGTATCATTATTCTTTTTCCTCCCTCTTCTTAACCTTTTCATGAAGAATTTTTAGAGTCAGCTTTGCATAGAGGCCCTTGTTTTTTTTATTATTATTATCTTTTTTTATGAATTTTCTTGGTGATCTAATCAAAGGTTGAGACTTTGATGATTCTGAGTTTTGAAATATTTTAGATTTTGTAGGTGAAAATATCTTATACGATGTTAACTAATTAAAATGTTATTCTCTGCTTTAATGTTTTAAGGATGAACAAAGGTTCTTAAGGAGAAGGCTGGAGAAAGAGAGGAACTAGCAAAAAGATTGAAATGATCTAATAAAATGTAAGGTTATTGCCAAAAATGTGTTTCTAAACAAATTCTGCGTTTTTCACGAAACTAATTGAGATCGATCCACCCTTTTAAAGCATCATGGTTTTAAATTAAGAATATTTGAAACTCAGTGAAATTTGATGCGGTCAAATACTCAGCATTATTCATTGTGACACTGTAACTCGATTGATAGAAGAAAAAACATGGATTCAGTAAGTCATTATGAATCCATAAGCATAATCGCATATCAAATAAAGCATGTTTGTTTCTTTAAATTTTAACATTATTTCCTTCATCTTTGAATTGATGTACTGTAATTTATGTAGTTATTATTCATTAGGAACATGAATCTTTCATGTATATCAACATGCTGGAGATGTAATTGAAAATCTTTATTAAAATTTTGCTTCCAACTTACAGCTTTTAGATTGATTAGTTGTTTGAAACTTTCAAAGTTGTTGGTGTTATGCATTGGAAATTAGAGTTTTGTATTCGTTGAGAATATGAATTTTAATAAATATGATTTTTAAGTATATAATCTTTGATTTAGAGGGAATCAAATATTTTTTATTTATGTGTAATTATTTCAACAAGTCTATATAAATTACTATTTGTGTTGGGTTTGAACACACAATTTTTAACTAATCTATATTTCTGGTTGTTTTCACTTAAACATGTTATCAGAGGCATTTGATGACTCTCTTTGTTCCCCAACAATTTGAATATCTATGTTTGCATATACTGTACATGTTCATGTCACCTTCCATGATATTAATGATCTTCTCTTGCCTATTGCTACCATCTCTGTTAAGGCTAATACGGAATTGGAGAATCGCAAACCTTTTTTATGACTCTGGCTCTTTATGTCTTGCCACTAACATATTATGTTACACAACACTAGATTCTTGGATCACCTGTAGCCCTTATGATGACATCTACCTCCTTTGCATTGCTTTGGGTTCCATTGAAGTCCTCCACTAAGACTCTTGCACCTGCTATGAAGGATTAGTCTACTCTTGCTTCCTAGAGTTGTTATTTTGGGTGCTCACGCACAAGTTCCTCTAGATCTAAGAATCTTTATAAGTGTGACCATTGTCATCCTGTTGGGCATACCATTGTTTGTTGTTGGAAGCTGAATGGTAATCTACCTCATCCTACCAATGTCGCTCAAGCATCACCCATTAACCTTCTTGTGACCACCACTTTGCCCATTGATCAACCCCATGAGACTTTGGCTACTTACAACGATTTTCTCTGTTGATATAAGCTTCAAAACCCTGATGTTATTGCTTTGATGGCACACACTAGTAAATCTACTATTTGCATCTTTCAATTTCCTTTTGTAGGTCCTTGGGTAGTTGACTTTGGTGCATCTAACTATATATTTGATAGTTCTTCTCTTTGTATCACCAGCTTTTTCCTTTCGATCACCTCTATCAACAGTTCCCAAACATAAGCCCAAGCATTGACATTACACATCCTCTATCATCCCTTATTGTTCATTTTATTCTTTATATACCAAACTACCCTTTTAATTTACTTTTGTCACCCGTCTCACTTAATCTCATGACCTTATTTTTACCTTTACTAAAAACTATGTTACCTTATAGGAACGAACTTTAGGATGGATGATTGACATTAGATGTGAGTTATATGACCTTTTCTATCTCTCTACATCACCTCTAGTATGTACATTTGTGGTCTCTCAATTGATGATTCATGCTGAATTGGGACTTCCTCGTTTACTCAAGCTACAAAAGATGGTACCAAATCTCCAACATTTGACCAGTATGAATTTTGAGTCATGTTTGTTAGGGAAACACACTCCTCAATTGTTCCTAATAAAGTCAATAAAAGAGTTATATCTCCCTTCTTTTTAGTATACTCTAATATTTAGGGTCCATCTTATGTTGAAACCTCGTCTAGTTTTAGATATTTTCTTAGGGTATCATCGCTCAAAGAAAGGTTACCATTGTTTTTCCTTACCTTACAAAAGTATTCTTTTTCTCCACTAATGTCTTCTTATTTTAGTTTGTCTGTTATTTTGAGTCTATCAATTTTACTCTTGACCTTTGGAGTCTAGTCCCACCTAGTACTTCCATCCTTCTTCCTTTTTTGCCACCAAATGACTTTGTTACAACCTAGGATGCTCCTCTAGCATCCCCAGCAGTTAAGGTGTACTAGTGCCACCCATGACCATTTGACATTCCTTTACCAACTCCCACTCTAACCGATGAAGATATAGTTGAGGTCATGCCAAATCATCTCCTTTATCAAATCCTAACTCGCCATCTAACTTAATTGACCTATTACTTTGTGTAAAGGTATACATATTACTCACAACTCATCCCCTCCTTATGTTAATCTTAGTTATCATTGCCTTTCTTTTCTCCATTATACTTGTCTTTCCTTTTTTTTCTTCTATTTTTGTACCTAATTCTCCAAGTGAGGCACTATCCCATTCAAAGTGGCGGCAAGCATTGATTAATAAGATGTATGCCCTTCAAAGAAATGCTATGTGGAAATTGATTCCTCTTCCTACTGGGAAGTCTATTGTTGAGTGTTGTTGGCTATACACTTTTAAGGTTGGTCTTGATGGAACCATTGGTCGATATAAGGCCCATTTGGTTCTTAGAGGATATACATTGGTTTATGGACAATAGTATATTGACATTTTCTCTCTAGTGGGCAAAATGACCTTTATTTGACTATTCTTCTTTATGTTTGCCATTTGTCACTAGTTAATCTTACAACTTTATACTAAAAATGTTTTCATACATGGTTACTTGGATGAAAAGGTTTACATGAAACAATAACCTAGGTTTGTTGCTCAAGAGGAGTCCTCTACTATGGTTTGTCATCCTCATAGGCCCTTATATGGACTTAAATAGTCCCCTAAAGCTTGGTTTGGTCGCTTTTGAACTATTGTGCAACAATTTTAGATTCTTCACACTTAAGTTGATCACTCTATCTTTTATTGTCATTCACTTCAGGGATGTATCTACCTCATTTTCTATGTCAACAATATTGTAATCATAAGGAATGATCAAGATGACATCACTATAAAAAACATCTAGCTCAACAATTCTAGACTAAAGACCTAGGTAAGCTTCGATATTTTCTTAGTATCAAAGTTTCTCAATCCAAAGATGGTTTGATCATTTTTCAGAGGAAATACGTTCTCCACATCTTAGAAGAAACTAACCTTTTGAATGTCAAACCAATGAATACACCTATGGATCTGAGTGTCAAATTATTACCTAATCAGGGGAGCCTTTCTCCAATCTTGGGAGCTAAAGGAGGTTCGTTGGGAAGTTAAACTACCTCATTGTTACTTGTTTAGAGATTGCCTTCGTAGTGAATGTGGTAAGTTAGTTCTTAAACCCATCATGCTAAGAACATTGAGATGTAATTATTCAAATTCTAAAATATATTAAAAGTTCTTTAGGAGTAAATCTTATTTATAAAGATAAGGGACATACTTAGATAATTGACTACTTAGATGCTAACTAGGCTAGCTCACCTAGTGGTAGGCACTCCACATTTGGGTTTATGTTCTTGCTGGAGGAAACATGTATGTTGAAAAAGTAAGAAGTAAAATGTTGTGGCAAGATTACGTGTTGAAGCAAAATACATGGTCATGACTTTAGTAACTTGTGAACTCGTATGGCTTAGGAAACTTCTCAAAGAACTCAAATTTAAAGAAACTTCACTAATAACTCTCACATGTGACAATTAAGTAGTTTTGCATACTGCCTCTAATTATGTCTTCCATGAAAGGACCAAACATATTGAGATTGACCATCATTTCATTAGAGAAAACTTGAATAAGAAAACATTACTTATAGTTTCATCAACTCTAGTGACCAATTAGGAGGGTGTTAAGATTTGCATTTAACTTTATGGTCTAACTTGAGGGGGGAGTTAAGAATCTAATGAGTATAAGCATTTATTGTAATAAATATGGTTTATAGACATAATTTCCAATTTAGAGGAAACCAAATATTCTCTATTAATGTGTAATTTTTTAATAAATCTAAATAAGTTATTATTCATGTTGTGTTTAAACACATGATTTTCAACTAATCTATGTTTCTATTTGCTTTCACTTCAACAATATTGATAGCATTCATGTATGTATTGCAGTTAGAGAAGCAAAGCAACTAAACTAGGGCGGAGAATGATGATAGTTATGTTAATAGCCTGTTGACTGGAGCACTGCATTGTTTTTCTCCTCTGATTTATAGATACAAGGTGAAATCTTAAAATTGATTAACATGGTAGAAAAAAAAAAGTCAAACAGGAACATCATGAACTTAATGACTTGATCTTTTGTTTATTCTTATAAACATTAATGCAATTTAAAAATGAAAAATTTATCCTCTCTTTTATTTCCTTTTAAAACTTTTTTCTTTAGACACATTTTAGCTTGCAATTTACATGGACTATGGAAATTCGAGAGATTTCACACATAAAATGGTTATGGTGCTATATACCTTTATTAATTCTGGACTATTTTAGGTGTCAAAAACTATGGTTTGTCATTGCAATTTTGTGAGAAAGGTACTTTTTCTGAATAGGAAGTGGGAAGTGGGTACCCTATAAAATGTGTGTTATGTTTCAAAATTGAGCTTGGTTATCTCATGGATATACCTTGAAATTTTGCAGCATCCTCATAAATTGAACTAATGAGCTCTCTTATTGAAATTGAGATATGTCAAGTCTTATAAAGTTGACCTAATGGAAATTTATATCTACAAGTATCTTAATCCAATCTCTAGATATGGGTGTAATTAACCTTATGTATTTCTTATTGTTTTGTAATTCAGGTTAGAGTACACGAGTTCTTAGAGAAAACCAACAAGGAGTGATAAATGCTATAAAAATGAAGTGAGTTTGTTACTGACATCAAAGAGGAACTAAAGTTATGGGGAAAAAAAGTCATTCATTTGATGAAAAAGCATAAGTTGGCCACAGTAAGGGGAATTTCCACTCCATACTTTGATGTGGTTGAGACACTGAACTAATGCAGATGTAACAAAAATATTGTTTTTAATTAAAAAATTTCGTTTTTATGTTTAAAAAAAAAATAGGTATGAATGGGTGGAGAATAATTTCTTAAAATGGCTGCTTTGGGAAACAATGTTGTTGAAAATCATTTAAGTTATTGAATAGAAATCTTGACTACATCCTATTTAAAAAAAAAAAAGCAAAATCTTGACTGCATGCATTGATTTTCTTTATGACAACAGTTGTATGTTTGAAGCATATAGATGGATGGAAAAAGTCAACAAGTAAATTCTTACAAATTCTTATTCCTGCATCCATAAATTATTGTCTTATACTATTCGTCCTATGATACTATAATATTATTCATCCTATAATATCATCTTCATATAATAAATCTCATCAATATGCACACACACACACATATATAGATAGATAGTAACCACAATGTTATGGAGCCACCCACCAATATTAGAGTACCATAAATACACATGTACAGACCATGATCAACCAACAAGAGAAAAGTATTTCAAAAAGATGATTTAAATGTCTAGTATACAAATAAATATCCTAGTCTATCTATCAATAAGTGGCCTTAATCACAGTAGTCAAAAGTAAATTTTATACATCATGTTATACCCTAACTCATTGTAATACCTACTCTATCTCTTTAGCAAGATCCTCCTTCTCGTCATCTTCATCAGCTCAACTGCCTCAAAAGTGGTAGTAGGGGCATGCAAGACACTCCAATCCACATGACAACTTAGAAGGAGGAAACCACACATAGTGCGTGGGTTGAATGGTAAAAATGTCGAATCCGAAATGACACCAATATATGTGAAGGAGAATTGTACAAGTGCACCACTGGTTCCATGTTAGCATCAAGAAGAATTGACCTAGAGGACATAGAAGATGCGGAGATCGACTTTCGAACATATCTTAATGCGAGTTTTTGGGTCAGTATCACAAGAAGGTTTACATGCATATGTCTTTGACGATGAAAGTCTCTAGGTGGCAAAAAGGTGAACCAAACAAATCCATCAAATGTATCCTCCTCAAACAAGGAGTTGTGCATCTAGCGCCCTTCAATGGACTGCATTGTTAGTCAGAAGATCAACTAATAGAATTGAGTCATCCTTGTCTGAAAAAGACAAAATGTATGGAGTGAGTCATCCGCTCACTCTAGAGTCATACAAACACACACAATAATGTGGTCCCACTCGCACAATACTAATCACTAGGTTGTGATCTTTGTATCTCACTCCTCACTAATACATCCTATTTCATTCTCTAATAATAGTAGTTTGAGCCCTCAATGCCTCTTGAGACTCCCAATCTTTGAGAACTTACATGATGTTCATTTACATTTCTTCATTATTTTTGGATGACGATTGAGAGGACATACCTTTCTTGGTACTCAAGTTAGGATACATTTGACCAAGCATGGTAATGTTTCATATTCATCAAGGATGTCAAGCTGATTGTATAAGTCCCTCAACTTTTTGAGTTATCATAACTAAACATCTCATACTACACTCTAAGACTATGAACATTCCTCAAATATCATCAGTAACAAGTCATTGCACCACATACAAGCTTTACGATCTTAGGCTCTCAATCCTTCACATCATGATCCAGGCTCGAGGCCCTAAGCTCTACAGCCTTTCATTGCTCCACAACATGAATGAGGCTCGTTGTGAACAAGGTCTTCATCTTGCATATGATGTTCATCAATCAATGATATCTTATTTGTCTAGTACATAAGCATACGACAAGTATCTCGTCTAGTTTTATAGAGACAATAAAAAAATTACCTCATCTAACAAAATTTACAAAGATCATTCAATAAACAACACAACACTTGTAAGAGATGTCACACATAACGACACTCCCCTAATATAACAAAAATAATTTTAGTTATATCATATTAGAATTAATTACGTCTCATCTTTATATGAGATCCGTGTCTTAGTTAAATATTATGACATCTAATGATTTAACTAATTAAAATTGTCATTTAATTTTTGACAAAATATTCTTATATTAACAATTAATTTGTTCACTCCACACAACTTCTCAAGTTTTATGAAATACACTCACTAATATTATCGTCAACTTCGTTTAATTTATTTTTCATTATAATTTCTTTTTACTATTATATCCTATGTATTTAAGTCTTATATTAATTACTAATCATTTTTTCATAATTAATTACACTTAACTAATCATTTTAATCTTAAGTTACCAAATTAAAAACTTGACACCGTGACTTTTACAAAATTTTCCCATAAACATGTATAGACTTTTGGAATGACACTTATAACTCAATCGTTGATGAGCTAAAATTTTATGGGAGGGTCCGGCATCGTTTAGTGACATTTTTTAGTGAATCTAGTCGCTACCTCTGCATGTTATTCACTTGTTGTACCAAATCACAACGTCGCTTATTCTTCTACTATTTAATTCCGAATTAGCCTGAGACCTTTCCCAATAGTTAGATCATTTAGCCTTGTTCCAAATTACACTAATTTTACCATATTACTCTTACAATCAAATCATAATAATTATGTTCTGAATTAGAATTTTCAACACTTCACCAAACTAATAGGAATCCATTGCATTTCAACCACTTAGCTTAATTTAACATAACTAAAATAATAAACAAATCACAAAATAAAGAGGAATCCAACTTTAATTTACTAATCCCGCCACAACACCAACAATCACAAATCAAGTTTCAAATTCATCCATTTACTCTTCCAAACACAAGTTTTAAGGGTCTTTCTCATACCATAACATGTTATCATCATTCTTTAGCATTTATAAATCATTTTTATCACTAAAATAAAACCAAATATCAATTAATAAAACTGTTGGCATGTTGTTCCAGTTATCTCGTCACCAACACCAACCCACTTCAAAACTCATCTATAACTTTCCAATTTTCATTCCAAACATCATAAATCTTTTCTTAACCATTGCTGCTACATATATGGACTTGTTTCCATAAATATCATGCCAATTAACCCATTGTTTGAACACCAAACAACCAACAACATTTTTGGTCCAACAACATAGAAATAATTCTAAAACAAAGGTTCATTAATTTCTCTTTTGGTTCAGTGATTATGGTTCACTCATAATCAATAGCTTGTGCTAATCTTATTGTTAGATCCCACAATAAATTTACACAATAATTTCGTACTTACTTTTAACCATGTAAAAAGCAAGATTTCAACACTTTGAAGGTTTTGTTTTTCGAACCCAGTACAGAGCAACAATAATCTGGAATTTTCAACATATAAACATGCATTTCAAGCTTGCAAATTACAGTCTAATGTGTCAGAAATGTAACCAACCAATAGAATAACCAATGCAAAGTATAAAACAAGGAAAATAAGTACAAACTCTAACTCTGCATTTGACAGAGGGCCAAAATCAGCACCATAAGCAACATGAGAATTGCACTTTAGACTAAACTCAAGCAATATATCACAACTCACACATAATACAACACATGATAGCATTTTTCCTTATTTTCAAGCAGAGAAATGACAATAGAAAGACAAGAAACTCCTTCATACCTTAGCTTTCTTTGGCAGAAAAATATGCAATGGAAGATAGGTGAAGAAGAAGCCTGCCTTGAGATCCTCTTGATTTTGTCCATCTGTAGGGGATTGGAGGAATGTAGGAGAAGGTGTGGAGGCTTGGGAGAGGAGAGAAAATTAAAAGAAAACTAGAGGGAGGTGAATGTGGGGTGGTGCAGTGCTGCTGCCTCTGTAGAGGGGAGGGGGGGTCTTAAATGTCTATTTATAAGGTCCTCATTAAGTTAATTGGTGTTTCATGTCTCTAAGTTTGACCATTTATTTAATTTTTAATTAGTCTTTTAATTAGGATTATACTTAACTAGATTAAATTAATTAATTTTTGTAGTTTTATGTCACTTTAATTTAATTTTTAGTCATATTTAATTAAAATTTTATCCAAATTAATTTAATTAAATTTTTAAGAGACAAAATAATAACTATTTTGCTTTTAGTGAATTGATTAAAGATAACATTAGTGATCTAAACTTAATTAATTCATCTAAATTAAATTAAAAATTTTCTATCCTAATTTTACTTGTCTCTAAATTAACAATTCGTTAAACTAGCTTTAATAACATTAGTTTTAACATACTACTTTAATATACTAATGCCCACTGAATCTATTATTAATTTAAAATTAATTATAATCTACTATAATTAGAACATATTTATTGATGAGTAGGCTGTGAGGTGATATGTCATTCTGGAATAAACAAGCATGCCCTACTTGACACTTTAATGCGAATATATATTAGAGAAAGTACACTTAAAATTAATTTTGAATGAAATAGAAGTAACTTTCTTTAGCTTAACCTCATCTTGATTTTTTTTAATTAGAATTGCTTTTAATTTGATAGCCAAACTTTCAAAATTTCAGGTCAAATCAAATTTGACCCACCTCATCATACTCTATTGTGGTTTCATCACCGATCCAAACACATCCATTATTAATTAGCTAAACTCTGCAGCATCAGAATTACAGAATGATCACATAAACATTCAATGTGTATGACTTTGAACTGCATTCAAATAAATTGCTTGTGTTGTCTTTTTGATGGCTAGACAAGTCTCTAAACCTCATTTGCAGCTTCAAAATTATTTTAATTTGAACTTCTAAAAATTAGTTTCCTAATATGTTAGCTCTCCTTATTTAAGACTTTCTACGTAGCTTCTGTTCAAAATTCTTTTATCCAGAAGTCTAATTATTTTTCTCACTTTCCAAACTCCCTTGAAACTCTAAATTTTTGTTTTCAATTTTTTCCTTAATGAAAGTTGATTTCTGGATATCTATATATAAGTGTGTTCCAGTTATTTAATTAGCTTATAAGTGTCTTTTAACTTTCAAGTAATATTATCTAATTATCAAATATAGCCTTGTTGCGTTTGGTGCTAACACTGAAATACCGTAGGATGGGACTAGGAATTGGATACCGAACTGATGTAGAATGATAATTATAAACAATATGGGAAAAAGAAAATCTGATTAATGGAATCATCATCTTTGTGTTACAATATGAACGAAATATAAATTGGAGTTTGGAACGATAATTGTGTTACAATGTGAAAAGAAAACAATTTCAAATAGCATTAACATGATTACCGTTCACGAGAAAAGCAAAAGATTAAAACTTTGATCTCATTAATGTAAACAAAAACATTTTATAAATATGTTGCTAAAATTTTCAAAGACATGTTTTCAAAAGTATAGATAATGCATTACCTTTTTGTTCACGATTCATCCTATAAAGTTAAATACTGTTGATATATGAACATTACTAATAAAATTAGTCTAAATATATTTTCTTATAAAATTCTTTTATGCCAATAATGTACAATAATATAATAAAAATTTTCTTTTTTTTTTCTTAAGTCAGAGACCATAAATGTTTTACACGAAAAGAATTGATTGTTCATCTATATATAAATACAACATCTTACATCATTGTGTTAACATATGAGTTTTGTTTTCGTGAGCTTGAACTTACGTTATAGCATACAAGATCACATTCAAATGGCAGTTAATATGATATTTTACATATTTAGTTTCACTTGAAGAATTGACTTTTGATTCATAATTGATTGAGTTAAAATGTGTTGGAATGAACATTGATTTAATGTTAATTAAAAACATTTTTGAAGTGATGTCATTTGTATTTGAATATTTTTATTATAAAATAAAATTAATAATAAAATTCAATATAAATATTTTTCAACACAAAAATTATTAAAATTTACTTTAATTCATAATCAATTCAAAATCTATAATCTGAATGTGAAACTAAACATATAAAAATTTACTTCATGTTATGTAATATTTCAACATAATTTTAAAGAATCTAATGTAAAACCAAACACCTACAAAGAATATGTTTCACATAAGTCATATTTAATATAAGTTTCACATTAACAATTTATTTGCACAAACATTTTTCTCAAAGATGCAATCTTCACGAATAAAACCCCTACCTGTACTTATTAGAGAAACTGGACTCAATCTTTACACAAAATTCAGAATAGCTCAATTAAGTAATATTGCACTTGGAATAATATAAAACTAAATGGATGAAACTTTCAATATTAAAATATTATACCATAATACACTTATTTTAAAATATACTACGGGTGCAAGGTAAAATTGTCAATTTAAAACATATACACTACAATACAAAAATAATAATAACATAATAATCCTTGTAATTTTACACTTATTCAATTTTAGTTCCTTTAATGTTTTTTTTTTTTTTTCATTTTCAATCCTGTAAGTTTAGGCTTTATGGACCAAAATTAAAAAAATACAACTTTGTAGAGACTAAAACTGAATTAAAAAATACTTACATATATTACAATTGAAAAAACATAAACTTGCAAAAGCTAAAAATGAACAAAAAAAACTTATAAATATTAAAATTGAAAAAATATGAGCTTACGAAAATTAAAAACATTTTTAAAGAACATAGGAGTTTGTCACTAAATATTTGATCAAATTGGATCGTCCAGTTCCTATATAATCTATCACTAAAATACCCCTACTAAGGGGAGGTAGGAGCAAAGAGGATTTTCCATGAAATGGAAAATGAAAACTATTAACCCCAACAAAGTTTGTAAATCAGTAGTTGTTTGATAAATTAAAGTCTAAATAATTTCAAAATCAAATTAATTCCCATTTTATACCTTTTTGTTAAGTCTACTCTATGATTTGTTGCTTCGAACATACTATACAAGTAATTACATCAAATTTATGCACATAATGTATAACCAATACGAGACAATCAATTTTAAATCAGTATAGACACGTACAAACACATTTAATTTAACCAGATGTAAGATGCTCACTTCTGATGTGGGATTCAAATTACGTGTGCTACATGAGTCGAATTAGCATATTAATCCAAGGATTGGCGCAGCAAACCAAAATCATTATTATAAACATATCACATTCTCAAGAGTAGATATAAATTCATCCAAACACATCCTCAGTGATTTCCGACAAAAAGAATCCTATCTAGTTTATAATACATTAATTAATCATTGCAATCAATGTAGCCATAGACAAGGGGAGAGCCGAGGAAAACAAATTGTAATATAAAGAATATTGAGTATCACAATGAAAAAGGTTTTCTATACACATCAAATGCTTCGCAAGCTGTTAACTGTGGTTCCTGTTGATACAAAAGGAAATAGGAAGCAAAAACAATAGCAGAAGTCAGTTTAACCATAGGAAACTCTACACGAATGTAAAAGGAACTGTTATAGGTAGTATACAAGAACTAAATTAGTTCAGATCATAGACCAACTGATAGAAAAAGAACAGTTAAAACTTGGTTTATAAACGATCAGACAACTGTTAAATCAAGCTATATTTACCTGTCTAAGTCCACCACCGCTGAGACTACCTCCGGTCAAAAGCATGGAGAGAAGGGATGTTACCACGTCACCACCCCCAATACCACCACCACCACTGCCAGCATTTCTGATGGCAGAGCGCATTGCAGTGAGAATGCTGCCATAGGTAGCCCCATGACCACGCTCTATGGCTTGGATGAAGCAAAATGTCATTGCCCCAGTCGATGTAATCTTCGACAGAGCCTGTTTACAGGGATAATGATCAGATATGTTCAGACAACAGATCCTATTTCATAGGTTTAGATTGAAACAGTCAGAGACAATCAATTTGAATTTGCTGTAACTTACAGATGTATCAGCGGAAGTTTGATCATCATCGCATCCACTGAAGCAGATAACTTCTCCACCACTAGATCCCTTCCATACACCAGACCTAGGGCGATGGTCCTCCCATGTATATTGTCCACTCCTGTTACAAAGATCGAAGCAAGGTATCAATACAAGGTTAGGAAGTATAATGAGAGTCAATAAGGACAGCTGTTCTTCAGTTAGTCCATTAGTCAGTTAGTTGGACTTGCTAGTTTGTTAGTTAGCTAGAAGAGATTGTTTATAATTGGGGAAATCCGATTAGACGGATGCTTCTGTGAATTTGATAGATTGTGTAAGTGAAGGGAAGGATGCTTTGTGAAGGGGAAACCTTGAGGAGATTTATATTCTCTGTTTTCTGTACTGTTCTTTTGATTCTTTATCTCTAGTTTCCATCTTATTTCTCTGGGTTTCTATTTACCACAGAACTACACATGTTCTACGGAAATAAAGAGTACAGATATATTTGATTTAAGTATAAAATAAAGCAAAAACTATATTTTTAAAAACATCCCGGAAAAATAAAGAAATGCAAAGTTTTCTTCATCTAAACTCTTTTGCCAAGTTGGACTCTATTTTTGAAGGAATAAATACAAGCAAAGAAGATTAAAAAAAAACATAAAAAATAGGCTCTCTCAAAAAAAACAAAAACACAAAAAAGAGGCTCTCTAAGAAAAACACACAAAAAATAGGCTTTTATCCCTCAAGTGGAGTAATCTTGTCAATCTGCCTTCTCAATAACCAAACCACCTCAGGAGTCTCTTTCATTCTATACTCAATGATGCTCCAACTTTCTCCGGCATACAATATTTCCTAAACTCGCCTCAAATTACATATCCAGTCATCCACCTCCACACTCTTATACGCACTATTAATCCTCATAATACTTATAAAGTATTAAATAGAAAAGTACATACATTTATTATCGCGAAAAGAAGGATTTAAAAGTATTCTTGAAGACTTAACTCTATTTTTTAAAAGAAGATGTGTTTTCCTTTAGATGAAGTGTCAACGCAAAGTTAAGAATTTTTCATTGAACATCATAATGCTAAAGTCAACAAAGCCAAAATTCATAAAGTTAAACCATGCTGAAACTATAACGGACTATCTTTAGAAGGTAACCTGCTCATTCTGCAAAGAAATGGCAAATCTAGAACAGTGCCACTATGGCAGGCATCAATTAGTGCATGTAGCTTAGCTCCATGAGGAATAGGTCTGACAAGCGCTGCATTGATCTCATCATCTACAATCATACCCTGTGTTTCAAAATCAAGGGGACATAGAGTTTCATCATATCCATCAGCTTCGTCACCACTATAGTTCCTTTGCTGTGATCCATGACCAGAATAATGAAAAACCAGGGAGTCTCCAGGCTGACATCCTTGAGCAAGCCAATACATTGCCATCCTGATGTTGTGCTTGGTTGGAAATTTGGGGCCATGGGGATCTTCTTCTTCTGCATTTTGAAATTCAATTGATGAGTACTAGTATATATGCTTTATGAACTTTTGTTTTTTAAACTAAAGTAGCATAGCATAATCAAGTCTTCCAAATTCTTAGACTAAATCATAAATATACATAGCATGTCAAATTTTTATATTGGATTTGGCTCCTCTAAAGTGAAAAAGTATGTAAAGTGAGACAGGATGTATCCATTCTTGATTTAAATGGGTCAGGTTTACACTGTACTTTAATTCAAACCAAAGAAAATCCATTAATTCTCACTTTTCATACTTTCTTAATTTAGAGGAGACAAATTCCTTAATGTACTATACCAAGATGAACTTCAATATGATCATAAGTTATGTTTGAATATTAACATTTATTCAATTGTATTTATCATGATTGATATTTGTAAGGAAGTGATTAGCCAGTAAGTTAGCAACTAATTTGCTCTGGGTTGCTTTTTGGTTGATTGTATTTACAATAGTGACAATCTCAGTGCCTTGGATGAATTTGGAGAAGTTAAGGCCTATCTGTGTACAATTGCTTGCCAAGAAATTTCTACACCACATCTTTCATGTGATGTCTCAGCCTCTTCCTTCTTGGCCATGCAAAAGGTATCCACGCAATCACACTATAAATAAGAGATAAATGTGCATCCTAGCACACAAAATTTCTGTAACACAATTTGTTTCAACAAGTTACATGTTAAAAGTGCTTTGACATGCGTTTTCTTCTTTTATGTACCTAAAGGATGCATAAAGAATGAAAACATAGAATGCATCTAAACAGTTACACCAATCTCCAATGTGTGATTACTAAAGATCCCTGTCATACCTTTTTTCTATTTTGAGCATTACATTTTATCTTAGTAGATAAAATGTACAATGAAAATATGTTGGACAGTTGGTGAAAGGTATAATTACATGGAAAGGGTTATAAATTGCATGCAAAAGTTCCACATTTGTGGCATCATTTTGAATCGTGGCCTTGGTCCACTATACAAAAGCCACCATGTTGTGATTTTGTGGAGCACTTGTCATAACCCAAATCATACCAATTAGCAGCTATAGTATTAGTGACCTTGATTGGTAACAAGAGGTTAAAGAACCTTCTTTGCCACCTGATTGTTAGTTGTTCATCCAATCTTTTGGGGATAATTCCACAATTCCCCTCTTTTTCCACTAGGCAGTGTTTGAAACTTCTCTCCCATGTCTCTTCTATTCAACACAAACTGTCTAACCCACAGCTCTCTTGTGTGTTTCTGGCCAACCCTCAGTACTCCAGCAGCATTTCAGGTCAACCCACTAGCCTCTTCTGCTCTGTTCATTATTTTTCCTTCTTCTCAGTATGTCTGTTTTCTTTACTCAATTTTTTTATTCTTCCGATGCTGTGTTCAGATACACAATTCAAAGTTGCAAAAAATTGGGAGGTTTCTGTTGTTATTAACTATGTGTAGCTTAGGACTACAATTTTTTACTATTAATTATGAATGTCTTTAATTTTGAGAATTTGTATTTTGAAGCATTTATAAGTGTATAGTTTAAATTATTTAATTTGTATTTATAAACTTCAGTATAGTGGCTATCCTTCTATCCATTATCCCACTATAGTAGTTTCAAGGTTGACCACTACACACCACTATCTGGGACTGATTAACATGCATGAAAATGAATGCAGTCAACTACTTAAAATTGTATTGGAGAAACAGAAAACTGCAAAGCACTGACTTAATTACTTATTGTTAGTGTTAAAATAAAAGAGACAAAGAGATAATTAACTGAGAACCATGTGTTTGAATATACAGTGGATGCGTGTTTATATAAGTTAATTACATTAATTATACATAAATAGATAATATTTTGTTTTCTCTAAATAAAAAATTATGTGTCCATGAACCTCAATTATTAATTAATCAGAATATTCTGATTTCCAACAGTTAGAAGTGTAAATGCATGTAAATTGTAACAAGCAATATCAATAAGGTTTTGCCCAAATTCTCAAGGGTACAACACGAATTTTGCTTATTGAGATGGCGTGACTGTTGTCTGAACCAGTCAAACCAAGAATGAGGATAACAGATGTGCATGGAATTCAGGTCAGATACTATTGTGAAGAAAAATTTACATACTTCCTTATGTATGATTAAATTACACCACCTACCTTCTAGGTTAAAGCGTAATATAATTTCTCCTTATTATAAAATTTAGCACAGGAATCATCTCCTCCCAAAAGCTTTTGATAGAAACATAAAAAAGGTGTTGATGACATGTTCTATTATTTAAAATTACCCTCCTCTTTCACCAAATATTGAGTATGTGACATAAGTGAATTTAACTCTTCAACATTTGCATGATAAGGAGAAAAAATGAGAGAAAAATCATGCATTTACACTTAATATTTTCTCGTTTTATATAAATAACCAAAAGATCAGAACTTCATAACACCCTATAAGGTAAAATCAATCAAATCACATGTAGTTAACGAATCTTTGCTTGAGTTACCAGTAGATAAGTTGTATTGTAACTTCTGTAAAAGGAAGAGAGATATATCTAATTTTTCATTCTACAATGTAAAGTCTAAACTATGTAATTAACTCAATTTTTTATATTATTTTATTCATAACAGCCATATACGAAATTCTGATGAACAAATTTTCTTAAAAGCTACTGTAACTATGTAATCTTGGTTGGGGGAACCTAAGGCAAAATGAGGACTAGTAGATAATGATGGATTTGAGTATTGTATCCGCATAAAGTATTGAAACATTTAACATATAACCAAATTTAATAGAAAAACAACACAGATCTGATAACTTAGAAGTATGAACACTATGAAGTATGAACAGTTAGTAAAAATAGTACATTTTGGATATGTCATTCCAAACGTGATGAAGATGCAGAAGTCATGCAAGATTGAACAAAAGTAGACACCTATTCAGTTCCCCAAACAAAATAGACATCAATTCAGTCCCACTATGAATAAAAACGACATCAAACTATGCGTGGATGAGTACTGTTAGTAGAGATTTTGGGCAAGGGACAAAATTGGTGTCAACAATTATCTAAATTACTACATTTAATTTTTATCCTAAACTAATACCTAATCAAAATTTAAAAAAAAAAAAAAAAAAAAAAAAAAAGTTGACTCTGAAATCCAACAAACAGAAGAATTCCTGCAGTGAAGCCTGAAAATTAAGAAAATTACATTCATAGTAAAACACAAATTTTAAAAAATCCGCATTTCAATCTCAATTGGCACGAATTAATTAATGAAATTAAATTAACCAATAAAAATGACTAAAACCTGAGTTATTGACATGAACAAAATCCCCTTTTAAGAAAATGTCTTCCAAAATCTCAAGACACCAGTTAAGTAATTAAAAATAATAATAGAACATAGTTTTCCGCACTCCAATGAAAACCTTTCCTCTTTTAATCTCTGGTAAAATTTTCCAATTTCTGAAATTCTAAACACTTACCCTGGGTTACCATATCGGGAAGCAAAAAGAAAACGCAGGGATGGAAGTGAAGGATGAGTGACGTACCGGTGAGCATGATGATGGAAGCTTCTGGAAAGTTGAACTTGTTGATGAGAAGGTACTTCATGCACTTGGCGTCGTTGATGCATCCCTTGAGCTCGTGGCGTGAGAAGCGGTAGGAGATGCCTACGATGACGGCCTTCTTGCGGCCGTGGGGGTTGGGAGGGGGGCCGGGCGGCGTGTGGTTGTGGGGGGAGGGGGGTGGAGGCGCGTGGATGGAGGAGGGAGGCTGAGGAGGGAGAGCGCGTGGGTCGGCGATGAGAGTGACAGCGTGGCAGAGGGCGCAGCGGATGGATCCAGCGCCATGTGGGAGCTGTAGAGGGGTGCGGCAGTTGGAGCAGTTGACCAGCATGTTGCTGTACATGTTTGATGCAAACAAAGGTTGGGGTTGTAAATTAGGCAATAGGGTAGGGGTAAAATTGGGATTTTTAGGGAGTGGTTTTCGGTTTTCTTGAATGTGAAGAAGAAGGAGAAGAAGTAGCAGAGGTTTTCGGGAAAATAAGAAAAGAATACGGAGGAAGAAATGGAACAGAAGGCAAAAGCGTGTTTTTATTTTTTATTTTTCTTTCTGAGTAATAATGTATTAGGTAAAAGGGACGACGGCTACGCATTACTTTCATAGAATTTGATTCCAAGATACATTCGGTCACTTTTCGGTACTTGAAATCGCATTTTCTTTTATAATATTATTTTTTATCTTAAGACTTTCTTTTTAAAAAGTTTATCTTCTTTTCTAAATTTTTTAATTGATACTTCATTAATTTTTTAATATATAATAATAAATACCGTGTATTCTCTTTTTTCGATTAGAGAATTATATAAGTTAATTTTAAAAATTAACATCACGTTGTTATTATTATTCTCTCTTTATATATTAATTACTTAAGAATAATTTTTAAAAAATATTACAATTATAAAAAAATTTAATGATAATAATCAAATTAATCAATCTTTTTAATAATTGTGAGTTAATTAACAATTTCTTGTATTTAAAAATAAAGGTGGTACAAGATAATTTTAATAATTAATATTTTTAAGATTTTAATATTATTTTGATCCTAATAAATAGATTTTTTAT
Source organism: Pachyrhizus erosus (assembly GCA_026544285.1). NCBI lineage: Eukaryota > Viridiplantae > Streptophyta > Magnoliopsida > Fabales > Fabaceae > Pachyrhizus > Pachyrhizus erosus. The sequence goes on along the minus strand of JAMLFT010004377.1, from coordinate 31 downwards.
TTTTGTTTTTTGTTTTTTATTTTAATATTTT
>JAMLFT010004376.1:0-19704 GCA_026544285.1 Pachyrhizus erosus | reverse complement strand
AAGATATTATAATTAATATATATTATATAAATGTAACATGATGGAAAATATATTAACTAAAATAAAAATTATTTACTTTTTATTTATTAGTGAATGTGAATGCGTAACAATATAAAAGAGAGTAGAGAGAGTAATAAATAATTGTAGAGTGGGGGAGGAGAGGTGAGGAGAGAGAAAATATATTGTAGGTGTTTTTTCTTTTACATATTTTGTATTCATGATAAAAAGTTGTTATGTAGTTTAGTAGGTAATAAATTTTTACATTTTTGTTTTGTGTTGTCTTACTTTTTGTTTGTTCTATCACAATTTTCTAAATCAAGCATTAGATAAATAGTTTTGTATTGTGTTATTCCTTACTTTTATGCAAATCAAACGAATCATAAATTTAATAAAAAAAAAAAGAAACACATTACTCTCTCTTAAAGCATAACTATTAAACTTTTTTCTTTTTTTTTCTTAAGATTTCATCATTGTGGAATCAATGAGAGGATCATCACTCATAACCATATTGAAGCTTTGAGTTTGAATTAAAAGAAGTGTTTCTTTGTCGTGTTTCTCTTCTTTTAAGATAAGGGAAAGTGGATTCTTTATTTTCTCCTAATTTGTATGAATGACAATGAGTCATAGGTAGTTTGCATAACCTTATGATTATGTTTTTTAATCTTAGATGAGTTGTGAATACCTTAAAGCATTAGATTATATTAAGTTATTGATTGAATTATGATGTTAAATTGTTTGAAGGTTTTGTCTTGTTTGTGTTCTTGAGAATTAAGGATTTAGATTTTTGGGATTAAATGGAATATTAATGATTTTATGATTAAATACATAAATTCATGATTAAAATTAATTAGGAACATGTAAAGATCAAATCTTACACCTTTGATTGTGTATTTGAAGGCCCAAATACAAATAAAAATCTTAAAACAAATAAAAATCACGTTTGTTGCTCATCATCATCGTGATTTGAATCTCATAATCATGATTCATGATGTTGTGAACCAACAAATGAGATGGAATAAACATTCAGCATTAGTCATAGTCGTGATCTATATTGCTAATTCCAAATATTACTTGAACCTTACAATTGTGTTAAGTTTATAGACTTTAAGCTTTTCCTAATTAAATTAAAGTTGGTATTTATGAAATGTTATAGTTGATGAGCTTGTGTTTATTTGTATAAATGTTTATCTTAGCTATGTTATTACAATGATTATTAGCTTATGCGTGCATGTTAATAATATGTTATTACAATGGTAAATATATGTAAACGAGGGGTGGATCAAATGATATCATAGTAATACTTAAGATAACAAGTAGTGATGTGTATAGAAATATTAGGAACACTTTGTATGCCTCATGCATCACATCATATAAAGTTTTTTTTTTTTTAAATTGTTGTTGAGCTTAATCAAGGAGGCCATGAATGAGTTGAAGTAAAACTTTGGCCTTACGGGTGTTATTCGATTTGAAATCTCTTTTAAGCTCATGTTGATCGTGTAAGTTGGAATATACTTAAAATGCTAGGTATCCCTAACATATTGCCAGCAATCTCATCTTGGTTGAGACTGTGATGTTGGATTTCCCATGATGTTGAAATTCATCAACTGCATGTCCTCCCAAACTTATTTCACAAGTGTTCTTACTAGTATCACGTGCATTAAGTGTCTCACGTTGATTTTTTATCATATGTGCGATTATGGTACAATTGGTATGTCATATGTGATGATGTATGTTTTAATTGTCTTCAATCATTATATTATTATATATGGTCAAATGTCACTCCCTTATTTGTTTTGTGTTGTTTATGTTTGAGCTTTTAATGTCATCTTTGTAGGTGCGTCTCTATAAAGTTATGATGATATTGAAAGATAGGTTTAGAGCCTTTACTTTATTTTATTTTATTTTTGTTTTATTTTATGGTTATATATATTGTGAAACAATGTAACACTAAGGTATGAGTTTTTAGTCCATAATATAAGTTTGTAATTTATGATTAATGATTAATTTCTTTTATATGTTTAATACAATTTCATATTATCTTTAGAGTGCCATAAGTTGTTCAATTTTAGGATGTTATTATTTATTGTGTTGTTTACTAAAAAAATAATATGTAATACTCTTTTATTGCAATTTGAAAGGACAATACCTTTTATTTATTTATTTAAATTTCACAAGAAACATATTTTGAGAATACTATAAATGTATGTGTCTTGGGATATAGGGGGGTTACATCAAGGAATAGGGACAATAATGTGTAATAAATCCTGTGATTGATATAAAAATTATTTATTATGGACAAGATAATTAGTTAGTGGGTTAATGTATAAGTATAAATAATAAATAATTGGTCACAAAATTTGACATGATGGAAAGGAGTATCTTAATATTTGTTTGCCTCATATTTGCATTTAAATATAAAATGTCTACGTGTTTTATGTGTGAATGTGTAATAGGTATACACATGTGTGTGAATTCATGTACATAAATTTATAAATATTTATATACTCATATATTTATATATGAATATGAATATATATATATATATAATGATAATTATAAAAATAAATTAAAATAAATAAATTTTATTTAAAGTTAATAAACTATTTTTTTTATCATACTTGAGTCTAAACTCTCTTTATGATTATATGAGACTTGAATTACTAAATTGTTATTAAGTCAATATAGGAGTTTCACACACTATCACATTGGATTTTAAGATATATTATTGTTGTATGGACTCTAAAAGTTTTAGATTTTATTATTGCAAAAAATTATTAGAATGTATTCTAATTATTTTTATGATATTTAATAAGCAAAAAATATTGTTGATCCTTTATTCTATTTTTTTTTATTCAATTTGATCTCTTATCTTGTTTTTTAAATTTTAGTTTAGTCATTTATGTTTCTAAAAAGGTTCAAAATAGGTTTTTCGTTAGTTTAAAGTTAACACCATTAATGACATTTATATATTGGTGACTAAAAGTAACTAAACTTTTTTTTATTGAAATATTTTTATGCAAGTAATTAATATAGTGGCAATTTTTAATTGTCAACATAATGTTTAAAACTTTTAAAAACACAACAACTACATCTTTGACACCCCTCACACCTTCTCTACCATCGGTCTTCACTATCGATAATGATTACTTCATCATTGTTGCCACCATCAACACTTTTTTTATTATGGCCATAACTCAACCTTTCCCAATGACAACATCTCTATTCACTATGTGATGACTACATCATTGAAGAACTTCAACTTTAGTGATCCCAATCAAATTTATTCTTAGTATTCTTTCAAGTAAATGCACATAGTCAAGTATGAGAACGATTATTTGATTATGCCCCCTAAAACTTATATTCCTCCAATTACTTTGCCTCTAACCATGCAACCTTCATACATGGTTCTATTGTCACCTAATCGATTGTTAATGCGTATGGAAATTAAGGTCAATGCAAAAGCAGAACTAGAGAAGGCTAAAAGATGGTAGTAATTAAATTCTAAGTAGTATAGTGATAAGAGGAAATTCAAGTCTGTTGAAACATGAAAAGAGGATATGCCTCTTAAACATGTTAGGAATAATATCAAGAAAATGTTCTTCCTTTCACAACTCATTATTTCATTTTGTGGTAGCTTTTAGTTGCTAATATCTAAATATTATTAAGGATATTATCTTTAAACTAACAAAATGATCATTTTAAACCACTTTAAAAACATAAATGACAATTGAGTTTTTTTAAAAGATAACAAATCACACTAAATAAAGAAAATAAGACAAATGACCAAAAGTGAATTTTAGTTTATTTAATAAAATATTTGTAAATAGTATTTAAATTAAAGGTTAAATCAATGAAACATAATTTGCTCAATATGTTAAAGAAATGCGAATTGATTCAAGTGTACCAATTCACATTTTATTTCCATATTGGTTCCCTAAAATTTGCCTTTCTATTTGTCAAAGTGGTGAATCATTCAAAGAATCGTTAGATTCTCCCTCTTTTGTTTGTTTTTGTCTTTGGGATTCCATGTCTGCCATACTTGCCAACGATAGAAGGAAAGATTTGTGTTAGGATTTTAGTGAAAGATATGTGATTAGGAAAGGAAAATTTGAAAGAAGTTATATATAATGTTTGAATATGAATAAGCTTTGTTAAAACAATAGGGAAATAAGTGGTATTTGTTGTTCACCTAGATCATGTGAAAAATCAATAAATCATCGAAGATGAAACTTACTAAAGGAAATGAGAAAAGGGATCCATAAAGTTGTTCCCACTTCCCATAGTGGTTTTGCTTTTCCATGTGGAATATTTTTAATAAACAAACACTATTTTCATATTACTTAAATTTCATATTATTAATTTATTAATTTGAATTTATTTATGTTTTGTGTTATTGGATAGTCTTTTATTTTATATTTACAATAAATATGTCCCACACGTCATAATTATTTAACCTCATCAATTAATTTATTACCGTGTTCATGAAAACTACTAAATTTGGACATATGGAAAATCCAATATTGTTATGTTTACCCCCACAAAAAAGGCATTAGATAATTTGAATGTTAAGAAAAGTTCTATACTATTATATGTGCATCAAAATATATAATTATAGAATTCAATTTCATATCTCTTAAAAAAAATTTATATAAGTCTTCAAAACCTTATTAGCAACCTTTGGTGAGGTTTCCCTTCCCAATCACCATATACATTATTTCACAACAATCCACAAACATAACAAAATAGGGAGAACAATATTCTCTCATTTGCAAGCAAAAACATGACAATAGAGACACAAAGAACCCCTTCATTGTTTTAATTTTGTGTAGTGAAGGAAAGCTTCCCAAGAGACCCCCTTTAGTTCAACAGAGAGTAAAGAGGTTAAGGGAACCTTTGGAGAGGGCATATGAGTGTGCAAGAGGGAGAAAATGAAGAAAAAAAGAGAGGGAGGTTGTTGGTTGTGAGGCCAGTGCAAATTTGGAGTAACGAGTCCTAAAATGTTGAATTTATAAAGGAATGGTTAGAGTTGTTGACTAATTAGAAGGGGTAACTAAGTTTGACCTCTCTAATCCTCCCTTAAGCCCTTCGTTAAGCTTAATTAATTTATTTAATGACTTATGTAGCTTTTATGCTACTTAATTAATTTTATTATACTTAATTTAATTTTAATCTTAGTCTAAAATATTTTAATTAAATTTTATCATGTAACTTTAATTACTATAATGTTATTAATAAGTTAGTTTTAATAGCTAAAATTAATTAATTCAATTAATATTAGTTTCTCTAAATTAAATTTATCAATCTCTAATTAATTATTAATTTAGTATATCTCAATAAATAAATTTCACTTCTACATTAATTTAATTTTTCATTGGTATATCTTAATTAATGCACATTAGCTTAATCAATCCAAATTAGTTCAAGTAAGATTAAAATCTCATTTATTTTAATCCAAGCTATATTAATTAATTATCTTATGCTTAGACTCATTAAATAGCTAATTATGTGTTTGTTAATTTAATTCTATAGTTTAAGACTAAATTTTATCTTATTTACCAAATTACCATTAATGAGGTGACTTAATCAATTTTAATAGTTAATAACTAAATTAATGAACTAACTTTAAAATTTTCTTAATTAAATTTGTTCATCTTTATTTAACTATTTATCAAACATGGTTCAATTATGATATAACACAAACAAGTTTTTATTTTACCTATTTATTTTTTCACCAATTTTACTTAATTAATGGTTATTTCACTAATTAAAATTAATTAGTACAATAATTCTTATTTTAAAATTTTAAGGGTATTGCTTGAAGGAGATCATTAGAGTTTGACTTCATCAAATTATCTTTTCATGCAATTACAAATATTTGTACTAAATTATTTTCACCAATTCTTTAATTTGAATTGCCAAGTGACTAACATTAAAATTAGAGTTTAGCACTAAACAACATTTTTACCTTATCCTTAGGTATAAAAATTATTGGTAATTTTCTCTTGAGTTTATAATTCAATTAAATTTTCCAATCACAACCAAACAAATAGAGTCATGTAATTAGATGATCAAGCTAAAACAAGCGTTAAACCTAGAAAGGAACAAAAATAATCCTTTTATTGAATAACAATGAATAATAGCATGAAATAAGAAAAGATTACATGAAAACCCAATAAAGGAAAAACTTAACTACTCACAGCTAAAGGGAAGAAAGATTATAATAGAAAGATGACTAGAGAAGAATCCACAAGTATGAAAGGTGCAACAACTTTCTTTTACCTAAATTTTCCAATACAATGTTTATAATTCATTTTTTATGCTCTAGGTTTCCTTATATACCTCTGGGCCTTCAAATTTGGACTTTTCATGTTAGTAATAGATGCTTAAGTGAGAATAAAGACAAATATGATTTTTCAACTTAGTCTTACTTAAGCGAGTCTTGATGGTCTTGCATAAGCAAGCATAGAGATGAATTAGACTTTTCAGTAGACTCACGCTTAAGTGAGTTTAAGAGGTCTCACTTAAATGATCACAAAATCAAATATTTGTTTCTAGTAAAGTCTTGCATAAGATAGCGTGAATGACATCGCTTAAGCAAACTTCAATAGTTTTTTTGGTTCTTGATTTTCTCTTAATTATCTCTTTAACAACCTTCCTTAAAAAATATAAAAAACAAAGGGGATCACATGAAAAAATAAAGAAAATTCATATTTTATTTTAAAAAATATTTTCTCTAATTTTTATTAACAAAGAGTACAAGCAAGATCCAAAAGTATAAAAGATAGTAAATAATTACATCTAAATACTATGAATTTGCAAGTAAAGATGACAACTATTAAATTCTCGTATTCAATATTACCCATTAACGAAGACCATAATTTTGAACCTATTATTTAGATTTAAAAACAAGAACGGGAAAATATTAATGCATGAATAAAAGTTTTATATAGAAGGATATGACACAATAACCAATTAACTATCAAAATATTAGAAAAAATTGTATTGATTTTACTTTTTTTTATCCAAACCATATAATTTATTTGTTATCTTTTTCATCAACTCTTATAATTTTAAATCTTTTTCAAAAAGTGCATGAAGTCCATTAAACTTTAAAGTCCTTCAAATCTTATGAATCCATATGTTATAAATCTATTAAAATTCAAACTACAAAATCTTAATCATAAAAGTCATTTAAAATAATCTTATAAATCATTACATTCTTACAAAGACTTTTAAAATTCACAAAACTTTTTTATACCAAAATAATCTTTTAAAATCTCAATCTAATACACCCCCTAAATTTTCTTTCTTTTTACCATTTTAATTTTCTTTATTATTTTGCTATTTTTTTTTCCTATTTGCCTTATATTGATATATTATAAAATTTGTACATTTTCAACCATTGAAAAATAATAAAAAACATAAAAGAAGGATAATGACCTATATAAATCCTTTTAAATATCTTTTTTAATTAATTCATTATCATTGTTGATTGTTAAAATACCATAATTAACCTTATTTAAATTTTTTAAGAAATATTAATTAAATTGTAAAAATAATTCTCAAAACAAAAAGAATTGTAACAATAAATTAATAAAATTAAGGTTAAATTGTAATTTTGATTTTTTTTTATAAATCTAAATTTTGGTCCCTCCATTTTTGTTTGTAGCGATTTTAGTCCTCCTATTTTTTTAAAATTGACAATTTTACTCTTGTCATTAAATGTTTCACGTTGACCATTAATGACATTAACATTGACTAATAACAAATGGAAGGACTAAAATCACTAATTTTTAAAAATTGAAAGACTAAAATTGCTAAAAATAAAATAGAGAAACCACAATATTTTTTTTTTAAAATAGGGGTACTATGATTTTGTACAACAAAAAGTAAATATATTAAAACTATACAAATAAAAAATTAGCACAATTGTGATAATAACAATTATAATAAAGAGATATAATGTTAATATTTCTACAACTTGTGTTTAGCTCTTATTAAGTAAAAAATTACACATAAATAAATAATAATAATAACATTGGAAATATCATTGTGGTGCTGGTAGTAGGAGTGGTGATGATAACAATGGAGGCAACAACTACGTTGGCAATGATGGCGATGATAGTGTTTGGGGCAACAACTACAATGATGACAACAAGGAGAATCATTATCAAAGGTACTAAGATTGTGTTTTTTGAAACTAAAAAATAGTTTCACAAATCTTTTTTTTCTTATTGATTTTAAAAATGAATATAAAAATATTTTGAAATTAAGTTAAAAATTATTTTAATTCTATTTTTGTTGAACACTTGTTGTTTTGAAAATTAAAAACCAAAAACTTGCAACCATCCTAAACGAGCCTTAAGAAAACATGTAATTAAGGTAACAATATAGAATAATAAAGTAGTTGTTATTGGTTTATTAACAAGCAACAATTAGTATTTGAGGTAAAATCATGATAGTTAAAAAAATCAATATCCATTTTAAGATTTAGTGATTCAATTTAAATAAATTATATTTGTTCTTTGTTATTATAATTAAATATAATAATATATTTTTATAATAAAAAGGAAAAATGATAAAGTTTAGGCAAAAAATAATGAATATGGTGATGTCATATGACATTTACATACGTTAAAAAATTTCTTTTAAATAAATAATAAATGATAGATTTCTATGATATTAATTTTACATATACATATTCATAGATAAAAGAAGATTTAATTATAACCAAGTATAACATCCCAATTTTTGAGTAATAGAAATAAATTATAAGGAGAACTTTTATTATGACTTTTTCACCTTATTAGTTAAAATGTATCTATTATTATTCTAGTATTATATCTACCATTACTATTATTGTATTATATTTGTTATTGTTATTGTTGTCAATATTATTATTATTATTATAATTATTTAATTATATATCTATTGTAGTAGTTATTATTATTGTTATTGTTTTAGTTATTATTATTAATTACTATAATTATTATTGTTAATAATACTCTAGTACTAGAATTAATAAGAACAAACTAATAGTAGCCAATGAGAGACATTAAGCTACAACTAGAGACGAAGCTCACCCATGGGTTATAAAAAAGGAATGTAGGGAAAGGGTTTAGGTTTAGCCATTAAAGGATAGAATGAGGGAGAAGTTAGAGAAAAGGAATGATGGGAAATTACAAGGATCATCATTGTCATTGCTTGCATCCATTATTTTGGGAAAATTGTTTCAAGGTAAAGAAATGAGTTCTTTCTTTTATTATTGGATGAGTAGTAATGTGAAATAGTTAGATTGCACGACTTTAGGTTTATGAATACACCAAAACACTTATTTGTATCTTAATTGATTGCTTGAATTTAGGGCGTCTAGTTGCTTATATGGTTTTCTCTTTCTCGTGTTCTTGAAAATGGAGGATTTTGAAGAGTTTGTATGATTGAAGGATTTATTAAGTACATTAATAAATTAGAAAGATAATGAAAAATGTTTAGGAATGTTTGGTATGCTTAAGACTAATTAGAAGCCATGGATGACCCTTAAGAGTGAGGATTTGTGATTCTTGCATATTGCAAATAACAGGCCACACTTAACCCGCTAATGCTTGTTTAGTGCAAATGTCTTATAGGTTCATGTTCAAAGGTTTGTGCTAAACACAATGAGTGTGCTCAAAGCTATGAGTTTTTATATTTATGCATAAGGACTAAGTTAAACATGATGAATTGTGTGCATAATGTTTAAGTGTAGCCTTGATCCTAAGGCTAAGCACACATCAGGCATGCCAAGTGCAAGGACTCATAAAAGAGCAAGGTTACAAACCTTTTAATGAGTATGCTAAGCTTGGAGACATTTAGAGAGCAAATGTTCTTTTAACCCAATTAAGAGGTTAAACGTGTTATGTAGTTGCTATCTATGATTATACATTATGTAATTATTATTGCTTAAAATATCTTGCTACATTGTATCTTATGATTGTTTATTCACTTTAAAAGTTTTGTGGTTTTGATTATATAAATATATATAAATGTGATGTGCTTATGCTTAATATTATGCTTTAAATGCATGATGCGAATGTATATATATGAATACAATATGTCATGGTAGATGTATGTGTTGTGAAAAATATTAGGAGAACTTAGTCCCTGTGGGATAGGAATCTCCAATGAACTTTACAAATTAACGACGTGAATATTGTTTGTGAACCATGTATAACATTTTGCATGTGTTATGAATAATGTTAATGAACCCAACTAAGAAGGTCATGAATGAGGCATTGTATGACTTTGACTATGAAGATGTAACCATTTGAAATATTCTCTAAGCTTATGTTGATCACAAGGGTTATGATATCTTTGCAATATTGAAACACCCCAACACGTTGCCAATGATATCATTTTTGTGAGAGTTGTAGTGTTAGATTACACATGGTGTGATAACTCATTGACTACATAAGCTTTCATGTTATTTCATAAAATATATTCAAAATGATACCACATGTATATGAACCCATAAGTTAAATGTGCATCATTTCACACATGTGTTTTGTGTATATAATGTGTGATTCGGGTGACATGTTTGTCTAACATAGTTATATATAAATACATTTTATCTTCTGCATGTATTTTTATGTTTTAAATGTATTATAAGATGTATCTCTCTCATTGTCTATTTGTCTTGTTTATGTTTAGGCTAAATGTCACCCTTATAAGTAAGCCTCTACAAGATCATGATGACATTGAAAGAGACGTTTAGGCTTCTACTTTATTATTTTTAGTTTTATAGTTATATGTGTTATGAGATAATGTAACATCGAGTCATGTGTTTTTAATCCTTAATATAAGTTTTCAATTTATGATTAGTTTCTTATATATTTGATTTAATATGGCTTTATATGACATTTAGAGTGTCAAGTGTTGTTTAATTTTGGATGATGTTATTTATTATGTTAATTTTCTTTCTTAAAGTTTACAAAAATAGGAGATATAACATCTTTCTCATCGCAAAAGAAGTTTTAAAATGATACTATATATCTTTTTATATAATTCCACAACAAACATATTTTGAGAATATATAAGTTTGTGTTTTGAGAAAAAAAATGTAACACTAAGTATAAAAGAATCTTAAACAACTCATCATGATAGGTAATTTTAGTGTCATGTAAATTTAGATATCAAGGAATAAAATATTCCTTTTTCATCACAAATTTAAAATTATAACCTAACTTGATATCATAATTCAAGTAAAAGGGAGAGGGGTTTAAATTAAAAGCAAGATTAATTATATATCTTAAAAATCTCACATGCATATACATATGATGGATAAGAGATCTTCCAAGTAAAAACAATCTAATAAATTTCTATATTAAATTATGGATACAATGAAAGTAAAGCTTGCAATGAAACAACTAATACATAAATTCTAAAAAGGGCAAGATAAATTGAATTAATTTGATTGTAGAAAAGTTATGAAAGGAATTTACGAAAAAAAATGAAAATTTTGGTCTACAAAATTTTTCTTTCCTCTTCCACCTTTCTAAAAAAATGCAACAAAGTCCAAATCAAAAAGAAAAAAGAAAACAATTGTCAATATAAAATTTGCAAACAAACTTATTCAAATAAAGTTTGTAAATTAGAAAGGCCTAAAAGGCATGTTATACATAATTTTTTTTTTGTCATTTGCCAAAACGTGAGCCTTGCTAGCTCCAACCATAAAGTTAATTGGAACATGTAAATATTTAAATTTGTTAGATATTTTTTTTAACCTGTGATTTAAAAAGTGATAGAAATTAATTACAAGAGAAAATTTAAATTTAGTTTAATTGAGAAACTTTAATTAAAACATTTTGTATGATTTTATATGACAATCTCCAATGAAATCTTTTATTAATTAAAGTAATATACACTAAGATAAATATTTTTTTTCCAAAACGTAAAAGGGTTATTCTTGTAAAATTCTATGCATTAAATTAATCTTAAAAAATAATAAATAAAATAATAAATATAATTTTAATTATTATTTATGTACAATATGAGAAATTTTTAATCAATTAAGATAACAATATATTTCACTATATTTTATTTTAATATAAATTATAAAATATAATAATAGATTTTAATATATTTTGAATTTGAATATAAAATTGAAATGATAATAGTATATTTTAATATAACATTTATTAAAAATAGATTTTAAATCATTTTATAATTTAAATTATTCACTAAGAATTTGATATAATTTTTCGAAGTCTTGAAGAAAATATTGATTTATATAAAATAAATATAAATTAAATACAATTCATCCTTATTATTTAAAGTAACATATTTTTTGTAAAAAATAAAATTCTAAAACTTAAAGGGTCATTTTTATAATTTAAAATACATTAAATCTGAAGTTAATTGATTGATTATAATATCTATCATTATATTGCTATACATTTGAAGTTAGATTTAAATTTTAAATTAATTGTATGATTTAAAACTTATTTAATTATTTTTAAATTAAAATATCAAATTTATAAGAATTTTACAAAATTATAAAAAAATTAATTTAAGTCATTTTTAATATTAAATTCACAATATTGAAATATTTTAATAATAAAAATAATTTTATAAAAAATTAAGGCTTAAAATATGTTAATAATTAAATTAATTCAATGTTAATTTATGACGATAATGACAGTAATAATAATATGCTGATAATATGATATAATTATATGATTGTTTTTGGTAATTAATTGTATGAAATTTAAAATTTGAAGAATGTTTAACAATTCATCCAATTGTATTTTATAAAAATGATCTAATTTTATTTTATAAATTTGATTTTATAGAATTAATAAAAATTAAATGATAATTGAAATTGATTAAAACTAATGGTGATGTAATTGATTGTAATTTATTGGAAATGAAAATTTCGTAAAATAAAATCATTTCATAATATTAATATTCAATTATGTTTATATTTCATAACTGAATAATTGATTTCAATTAGTTTATTTATACAATTGAGTTAATATTATAATTATATCAATATTAATATTATTATATGATTACTTTTTATAATTAATCAATATGGTTATAAAAGCATTATTTCTTAATGATATTGAATTAGTCTTGAGAGGGCACACAAGATTTTAGATGAAAGGTAACAAAAAGATTTTCTTTTAACAAAATGAAGATTTTGTCATCAATAAGTTTTATAAGAACTATGATAAAACACTATCTTATGTTGGTGTCACCAAAGGATAGATAATGATGGGTTTTAACCAAAGAAAAATATTATTTTTATTTATTTTTTCCTTTTTCCTCATCCTTTTCTTTTCCATCCCATTCTATGCTAATTAATGAATCATTTTTATACTACTTTTGTAGTTAATTTTTGCAAATATGGTAAATAGTTTTATCTATCTTAGATAAAATTTTTTTTTCATAAGATGACGACAAGATGAAGTATGAATGCATGTTTAAGAAAAAGATGTAACGAATGATAAATTGTTGTTGGGTGATATGATTAGTTTGTAAGGATGAAAATCTTGTAAGGAATCGTATTCTTCATTTTACTTTTCTTAAGAATAATTTTGAGATCTTGTATGTATAGATAGAATGATATGATTTTGAAATTGATAAAATTATCATTATGTAGATTTAAATTGAAGTTATTCATTATCTTATTTTATTCAACAATATATTTGAAATGTAAAGAGAATATGTATATATAGTTAAGGATGTTACAAATTGTGCCTTGTGAAGGTGCTTAATCTTCGATATTCCTATGGTACTGTCCCTTAGTCTTGCACAAGATTCTCCAACACCTCAGTTAGACGTTCTATTATTTGTTGAGTTGTATCTCTTGGTCTTCTAGCCATATTGTCTTGAAATCATTTCATTAGTATTTCAAAACTCATATATCTCATATAATCTAATTTTAGTACTAGTATTCTAATCCTATACCTATGTATATTTCAAAGAAATTATACACACCAACAAATCATTCAAATGTCCCATATTTTGTGCTTTTCAAAAAAAATGAAATAAGATCTAAACAATTCAATCATAACAATCCAACTATTAGAAACAATTGTCATCACACATCCATAACACTCATAACAAATATGGACAAGTTCATACCTCAGGCTTGATAATACGAACTGCTCTGATTCCATTAAATATAATGTCTTTAACGATAAATACATATTCTCTTTACTTTTTAAATGTATTATTGAATAAAATAATATAATAAATATTTCAATTTAAATCTATACAAAGATAATTTTGTCAACTTGAAAATCACATCATTCTAACTATATAAAACTTATACAAAGTTATCTTTAAATTTTGATATCATAAAATAAATATTTTAATACACAAAATAAATTGAGAATCATACTTCATTTCTAAACATTAACTCGTCAATGATATTGAATAATACTCAACATATATGCATCAATAATATCTTTGAAGTAAACGTATGTTCAGGTCTTAATAGGAAATAATTATTTACAAAAGTTCATTGTACTTCTAAATATAAACAAGTGATAAAGATGGTAGAAAATAATTACATATCCAAATATTATGTCTATTAAAAAACATATACAATCCAAAATAATATTCCTAGTACTCACAACATCATTTCTACCATACATTTGTCCTAACCCCTAAACTATTGAAGAATCCCTATTGAGATCATTGAGAAGAATCCTCCTTCAAATCTTCCTCAAGATCCTTCTTAAGTAAATCATTTACTACCAATGTCTTTGGATCATTTTCCTACTTCTCACTTGGGTTATCAAAAATCTACTTATCTGAATCAAAGTCATTTGAAACCTATGACTCTATAATCTCATCATTTGTGGTGTCGTCATCCTTCAAGTCCTCCTCTTATGATGCCATTAGTCTAACAATGGTCCTCGTATGAGATAAACATGGTATAGTCAAATACGAAAAAAAAGTTCAATGAGTAGAAACAAGATAAGCTAGTCTAGAAATCACTCCAAGGTTAGGTGACATAACCCCATCTAATGAAAAGTAGAAGACGTGTCTAGTACAAGTGAATTCATCTTGAAGTACAAAGGTGTAGGTTATGCAAACCACACATTCAGCTCAAAGGTTAGTGGTTCTATATTCTCCGCCCTTATTGAGCTTTCCCATGAAATGGTCCTCTTTGAAAAGATCATCATGGGTCCACTCCTCATCATGAAGAGTTACCTATAGTCGGTATGCCAACCTTCGGATTGAGATGTCTGTTTTAAAAACAAATGCATGAATGAGTCCTTTGCCTCACTATGACTAACACACAAGACTCTTGGGTCACAAACACAAACATAATCATTTTATACAACTCTTTTTTTAATCTCACATGTCCCAAATTAGTGGGTTAGTTAATACTTTAATTCATACGGACAAGGACAAAGCTAGGAATATATCCCCATTGGAGGCCAATTTCCTTAAGCAAATATATATGTATAAAAATTCATATAATATATTCATTTACATAAAATAATTAAATTGTTAATTATAAATATCAAATTGTTATATATATCTACTATCAATATCATAAGGCAAATTAAACCTTATATTTTTAGTCCTTTATGTTTTTTTATTATATTTAATTGATCTCTTATCTTTTAACATATTTAATTTAGTTTTTTATATGTTTAAAGTGAGTCAAAATCATCATTCCAAAATTGTGATACTTTTTTTTTTATTTTGGAATACAATTTAAAACTATTCTTTGACTAATGTGAGAGGTGAAACTTATACCATAGGATTCATTTACATGAAAATTTTATGGAACTCAACTCATATTCAAACCAAAAATAGTCATGAACATGGTGAGGATCGTATAAAAAATAAGTATCACGAGCAATAAAAAAAATTGACATTAGATTTTTTTAATTTTTCAGTTACTCATTAGATTCGCTTGTTACATTTTTTATCATGTTTATAGTCCCTTTTGGTTTGATTATCATTTGAGTTTTATGGGTTTTATGTATGTGAATCTATTGAGACAAAATTCATGATTCAAATTAGTCAAAAAGTTTAAAATTGCATTCCAAAATTAAAAATGATTATTGTTTTGATTCACTTTAACAACATAAAGTCTAAATGGAACTTTTTAAAAGATAAGGTACCAAACTTAATATAATGGAAAACATAAAGAATAAAGTATAAAAAAGTGAAACAATATCATTATTTTTACAATAATAACAAAAAAAAAGAGAATAAAATATTTTTATATAAAAAATAAAAATAAAAGGAACTTAAAAATTTGATTAAGATATAAAAGTAATTTTCTCTAATATTAATATATTATTATCATTATTGTTGTTATTATTATTATTATATATTAAAATTTTTATAATTATAAAAAATAAGGGAGGCTAAGGCCCCCCACCTTACTATCTATGTTTGTCCCTACATACAGATCTACTACATTAGAACCCTTTTGGTCTTATTTTATTTTAAGTCACATGACTTATCAAAACTCCATCCTTACCTTGCTATTAAGGTACGGTTCTTATTTATTGGAGTTATCTCACCACTATCGGGATTGTCATGTCGGTTTTATGTGAAACTTGTTGCAACTCGATCCCCATTCCGAAAGTTCATCAACTAGCTATCAAATTCATCAAATACCATTTTGTCTTGTTATCCTTACAAGTTTTGAGGATTATCTCCTAGACTTAAAATCCTCTATTTAATTTTATTAATTAAGAGTTCATGTGATCTTCCATGCTTCTAGTACATAACGACAATCATTTACACACTTGTATATTCATTAATATACAACAAAAACACTTAAATTTCAAAGTTTTCTTCTTTTTCAACCTAAAATTTAATAATTATATAATGAAGTATGTAAACTACAAACTTTACCTAATTTTGTAATATAAATTATTGTCAAAGTTACTACCTTAACCACATGTTTTAAATTTTGTTAGTAGTGCAACTTCATCATCCTCTATTTTAAAGTAAGTTCTAATTTTTACTTGAAACATAAGGGTAGAGCTTATGATTTTTAGAAGTTGTGGAGGTAGATTGGAATCATCTCCATTTTCTTACATGAATAAAAAAATTGATTAATAATCAAGAAAATATTTTTTTCCTCTTAAATTAATATTTTTAATAAGTAATATTTAAAAATAAATTAAACTTAGTACTTACATTGTTAGAAAGTGAAATGAGTTCAGTTATCTTCACTTGTGATAATTGTTCAACAACTTCATCAAATAAAACAAAAATCATTGAATCTCTAGAATCTTACATCAAGCTCCAAAAAGAAATTTTTAATATTTTAAATACTTGAAAAACTCTTTACAATATCATCATTGTTTAACCAAAAGATTATTTAAAAATACCTTGTCATTGGATAGTCCACATTCTTCTAACAAAATTTACAATTGAATTTTTGTAGTAGGGGATAATACTTTTCTTTTACAATGAGGGAAAGGAACATAATACTAATCATTCTTTACCATAATGTCATTGACTGCTACAACACAGTAATAAATAGCAGCCTACATATAATTTAAAAAATAAATTTAAGTGTTTTTCATTTAATGGTGAATTTAAAAGATAAATTTATAAAATTTATTTATTTACCATATTTATCTTTGAAGTTGTCATAGTCAAAATTTCAAATATAGTCTTAATTTTATCCATTTTAAGATAAGGTGAAGACTTGGTGATATTAATATTACTAATTGTACATGCATCATTTGAGTCCTTATGTAACATAATAATATGTAATTGAATTTTGCATTTAAGTGTAAAACTAAAATAGCATAATGATATACAATATTTTAAAAATTCTTACTTGAATGCTTCAATGAGGTCATTGATTTTGGGTGTGTCTATGTTGATATATATTTTTGTTGATCTTGATGTTGAAACAAACAGCTCACTTACGGATATAGTTATATATATTTATTAAAAAACCACAAATATGTTTTATTTGCCTTAATAAAAAATTTAATCAAAATATAATAACTTTGTATCTTACCTTGAAATTCTTAATTATGGTTGATGTGTAAATGACAACATTTGGTTTAGGAGCACTAAACATATTATCTTTTAATGTTTCCTAAAAATTTTTAACATATTCATCCCATACAATGATTTTCAATATGTTTCTCTTGCAAATAGTTTAATTTTTACAAATATTTTAGCATCAATAAATTGAAAGATATATATAAATTGGAAGATTTGTGATACCTTATGTCTTGGAGTTGAAGTGTCAGCATATCAACTTTGTCATGAGGAGTTGTCCTCTCTTTAATTGGATTCACATTATCGATAACTCCAATGACATCTAAAAAATTACAGTCATATGATTATATAGAAAAAATAAAATTAACTAATATTAGATACTAACTTGTTAAAACATCTTTGCCATAATGATTTTGTAAATGTTAAAATTTACAAAATAAAAAATATAGGGAGAAATTGTCTTATCATTAAATGTTTCTTCTACAATTGTTGTAGAATAAAATTCTAAAAAATTGAAAGACTTTTTTCAATCACATGATATTTCTTTATATTCTTTGAGACCACAAAATTCTTAATGATGTATATTTTTTCTTCTTCCAATTTGTTTTTGAATTCATGTGCAACATTTCTTGATATAGTAGCATGCATATAATTTCCTAAAACAATAAATAATAACAATACATTAACGTAAAAAAATATTGCATGACCATAATTTAAATGAAGAGTAAAATAGAATTTGAGATCTCTTATTGATTAACATCATATCCATGCTAATTAATTATTTCTTTTGTTTAATGTTACATGTGTCCTACATTTGTGAAACTCTAACCTTTATGGTGTTTGATATGATGTAGTAGAAAGATCATTGAGTAAGATATACTTGTCAAAAGAGTAAAAAAAAAATCTTCATTTGATATATATTTTTTAATAGTAGAAAATTCTTACTTACTTCTCCCTTGTGTCGTTGCATGCAAGAATTGTTTCCTCTATTGTTTGTAGCTTTTGTCTCGTGATCTTTGTTGCAAGTATATGTTATTTCCTTATCAATGTTGGAAGTAGCCATTGTAGGAAAATTCAAGAACAAAATAGAAAATTTGTAAGATGAACTCTATGATTAAGGTTTGTGGTATTTAGAAAATAATGTAATAAAGAAGAATTTATTATGTTGATATTTTATGTGTTATAAATATGAAAAAAAATATACTCATATTTTATTATATATGTATGTATTAATCACTGTTTGAATTAATAGTATATTAAAACAATTGTTCAATTTTTTTCATATTTTCTGTAGCATATAATAATTAACATATATATAAGGAATTAACTATTTTTATAGTCGTATCATTATCTAAGCAGTTACAAATAATAGCGCATTAAATGCATTAATTTTAATTTAAATTATTTTCATAGTAGTAATTCTATATTTTTCATGTTTTCAAAATAGTAGTGTAACGTCCCAAAATTTTTGTAATATAATGACATTATATTTCTATAATTTATCTTTTACTTATTTTTGATTTAATCTTTTTTGGGATTTAAGTCTTAGAAAGAAAATTGATAAATTGTGAATAAGAATTAGGAAAGAAAGAAAATAGAATTGTAGTTACGTAAGAAACTAAAATTTTATAAAAGGGTCGAAAAAATATAGAAATTAAATTTATAAAGTAAAAGAAAGAATGGAAGACAAAAGAAGAACTAAGAATATAAATTAAAATA
>JAMLFT010004375.1:0-19705 GCA_026544285.1 Pachyrhizus erosus | reverse complement strand
ATTGAATAATTTTTTATTAAATTTTTATACAAACTATATCTATTATATTATTATTTAATAAAACATATTTAAATCAATATAATGTAAATAATAATAAAATAAAAAAATATTTTATAAATATAAAAAACATATTTAAATCTATTTTTTTTAACTTTTCTTATCCCAATAAAACAAAAATTAGAGACGCCTAAAATCAAAGTTAGGAATAGGAAGTAAGATTTGATTTAAAGAGTTGGTAGAGTGGAAAATAAATTGTAGAAGAAAACGTGTGAGACTCCTACAATCACAAGTCAGGTCTGACGTTGATATGACACAGTGAGTGTAGAGAGCGGAAAAACTGCATCAATGCGTTGAATGAATGGAAGTGCTTCACTCAGTCTCAAACTCAAACACAGCTACTACTGTTATTAATATGGTTTTGTGCAATGAGGCAAGTCATTGATTCGCCTAGATTATTTATTAACCCATCTATTAAGGTCCAGTTTGTTTATTTTTTTTTTTAAAAAGTATTTATTTTATAAAAAAAATAAATAAGATTTGTGTCTTGAACAAAAAGCAAAAATTATTTTTAAAAAATACTTTAGATAAATATATTAAAAAAGCAAAAAAATACTTTTTTTTTTTAAATAAGCTAAAACAAATGGTTCCTAAATTAAATTTTTTCCCTAATGGTGATTGAATCTTTTAAATTATTATCATGCGTATTTTAATAATTTTAAATTATGTTTTAATTTGCATTTTTACATTTTTATTTAAATTAGTTGTGTATATTTTTAATTGATTTTTTTATTTTATATATTTATATTAATTTAAAAATACTTACAAAATACATGTGAAACTTATTAGCTAATAATTTAGTACATTTAGACATAAACTTTTGTGTTTATTTTTGCTTTCTAATGCTTCTCACACAAGATAAAAGCGTGAAGTTTAAACAAATTATTTTATATTTTCTTTTCTCTTCCATCCCTTTTTGCCAACCCTCTGAGAAAGTGATACTGTACTGCAGAACATGAAATTATTGATAGAAGCAAAAGAATTGATCACCAATAAGGTGCTTGCCAAGATTTTTCCAATGGTGACAACTATATGATGATTGTTATCATACACAAGAACTTTGGTGTCCTAGTTAGAGAAGAGCATAATCAAGATGTGAGAATTAGAATGAACATATACCTAACAATATTGAATCCAAGATTTATTTAGTTCAGTTGATGGATCATTTGGCCAAAAATGGGATTATAAAGGCAGTTGAAACTCTTCTAATTACTTAGTGTTTGGGGGCTGCTTGCAACCCATTAAATGGTTTAACTTATTAGGATATAACTATCTATTATTCATCATATGCAATTATCTGAGAAGCATCCCTTAGTAGTTTAAATATTGAGCTAGTTTGTCTTTCAATCTTAGGCGTTTGGACCAAGCCAATCTATAACTAGAACAAAACAAATTTAAATATTCAGTCATTCACATTAGTTCACCAGTCAGAATAATGTGTGAATTAAGTAAAAATAATAACATATCAAAATGACAATAAGTAATTTAGTCTACAAACTTAAATGAAAGAACTGAAAATTTTAAGAACTTATTTATAATTTTTTTAGTTTCAAGGGTTAATATGACAACCACATACAATTTTATGGATTAATTTAATCATATATTTATTTTTAATTTTAAAATGTTTTTCCTTGAAATGCACACAAACAAACAAACGTGAATGTCCTGAATTCGTGTAAGCACTCTTGTGGTTGTATTTAATTTGTTCAATAGCTGGGTAATAGAGTGATTTTGCGGGTTGACTTTGTGGCCTCTTCGGTTTATTTGAACATTGTTTTTTATTGGAGTCTCTTTAAAGCATTTTATTGACATTTAATATTTTTTATATAAATTATAATTATAATTTATGAGAGACAACTCTATTTAAGCTAAGTACATTCATAATATGATAAGATTAAAAAATTATTTTAAAAAAATTAAAAATATACTACTTAAACTAAATGTTAAATCATTAAGATTCATTCAGTAATGAGGAGATTGAAGTAACATATATATGAGGTTATACATTCAAACTTTACTACAACTATTGTACATAAAAAAAAAAAAAAAAACTTGAATCAAATGTCCTAATAAAAATATTGATCCAATCTAATATGTTTTAGTTGAACCAACAAACAAAAATTTTAAAAAATGATATTTTCTTTTTCATTAGATTGAATTGAATTTTGATATCACATATTAAAAAGTATTCAATCTAAACCAATTGAATTTTATTGTATATTTAAGATTATTCAGTAATTAGTTACGTCTATATGTATTTAAGAATTTATATATATGAAATTAAGAATTTGTTATTTACTGTGTATTTCTGTTTTTAGATACTATTAAATTATCTTTAACATATAATTATTTTTCTGTGTGTATTTTTAACTTATGATTTGGATGTATACTTTAAAATATGTTATAAATTATATATGATATGTGATATTTGATGTTGAAATAATTTGTGTATTTTATCATTTATTTTAATATCTATAGTCTCTTTTTGAAAAATGAAAAATCAATTAAAAGATTGAAATAAATTAAATTAGATGTTATTAAACTTGAATCTAATATTAAATCAATTAGAAAATAAAAATAAAATAAAATAAAATAATTAAATTAAATATTATTTAAATTATATTTTAAATTTTTCTAAAATAATAATATATGAATTTAATTCTTTTAAAATATTCATATTATTCAAATCTTTCTAATTTTAAAATATATTTTTTATTTTAAGTGTTATATATCTAAATCTCTTTTATCTATATATAAAAAAGGTTATCTTAAATACTTACGTTATCCATTACTGTATATTAAAAGTCTCCTCCGGTATCACATGTCACAATTCTGTAAAAAAAAATTTCACGTCTTTTTCAATACCATTCTAGCCATTGTTCTGTCCTTTAATTAAACAGCTCAGATTTTATATTAAATTAAATAATAAATATTTTTATAAAATATACTACATCTATTATTTAATTCTAATATATTATATTATGTACATCTTACATTATGTATTATATGTTATTAAAAAATACGTGTAAGATTTATACGTTATAAATTACATCTGTTAATAAATAATATTTATTTACCTAATATAAAAGTTTTATACCTTATATACTGTATAATATATTAAATCTACCAATAAATTTACTTTTATAAAATGTTATATATTATTAAAATAACCAAAATATTATATAACATAAATATGATTTAATGATAATGCAAAAAAAACAAATATGTCAATGCATTTGAATTAAAAATAATCATTTATCTCTTAAGCGTATAAAAATATGATATGAATATATTAAAATATAAATATAAAATAAATTATATTTAATTATATATTAACATGATTAATTCAATGTAATTTTAGAAAATAATTATTTATCTCTTAAAAATTAAAAACATAAATGGTTATTTATATAATAAAAATGTTTTGTAATCATTGCTACTTTTATTTAGTGTTTAAAATTCAAGTACCATATCGAGAGTAAATTACGAATTCTCGACTTTTTATTAAATTTGACTATATACATTTTTTATATAAAATGGAATAAAATTAATCTATTCTATATATATATAAAAGTATTCTCCTCTTTAATTATACAAGTGTAAAGTGTTAATTTTTATATAAATTATGATAATCAATTTTTATGTTTCTTTATTTATGAGTCAATAAAAAAGTAATATAAATACTTCACATGTTAACTAATTTTTCTTGATAGAAAGTAATAAGATATTTATAAAATAAATGTCTATATAATTTAATAATCAAATAATATATAAAAAAAAGCCCATATAAATGCAGGAATATCATTTTAGTTAAGAACTATAAATGGTATAATCAAACTTATTGGTTATATTTAGAAAAGAGTACTAAACGTAGAGATTCAAACTCGACCATTATTTTAGTTTAACAATGTCAACGTAAAAAATGTTAGTTTAACTAAAAATCCTTTTTTACTGTGCCATTTTGCGATTGCTTATTTTTTTAAAACATAATCCTAATGAGTAATTAATAGCTCGTTCAGTTATTTAATGTTCTCGCTAAAGTGTTATCCTTTTAGCAATGAAAGTGATTTTGACCATAAATGAGAATAGGCTTCGTGTTACATTTTCTTGTCATTTATTACTGGTTAACAGACAACCATAAAAGGTACTATCATAACATCCAACAACTCTTAATTAATGATTATTGCTTGGTTTGGCCCACTAATAGATAGAATGAAATCCCTGACCTTGGATTTGAAGAACACTCCAAAGCAGGGGAATAGATAAGATACTATAAAGCTTAGAGTTCCACTGATGTAAAATGTGGCTTTGATGATAGAATTTAATTGAAATATATTTAAAGTGCAAAGATTTATTATATTGTCATTTCATTAAAGAATATTTTTATACGGATTATAAGTATTTTCCACCGAATGACAAAGTTCTAGTTTCATGTTCATGCAATTTGATAGTTAATGATGTATTGTAGAATGATAAATCATTGAAAATTATTATTTTTATAATAATTAAACATAGAGTATATAGTTAGAGTTTTGTTTATAATAAATTGGAGTTAATTCTAATTGATTGGACGTGTAATTTTTACTAATATTGTATTAAAATCAATCTTTTGATGATATAGGCATGAATTAAATTAATGGGTGGAAACAGTCAAATAAATGTTCATATTTAATTTGTAAAAGATTGTGTGCAACTTAAAAATCGGTGGGTGATCGAACTTCCATGAAAATGCACAATTAAATTTGGCATCACAATGATATCATATTAGCTTCTTTGTTTTTTTTCTTTTTCTTGAATAAGCAATATTATCATATTAGCTTATAATCAGCCAATTTTGGGGGATAAAGAAATAATGACATTGAGAAGTCAAAAAGATGGAGAGCAAACTATCATGGTTGTTTATTTCTGATAGGTGATGTCCATTATGGGTTTTCCATTCTCGTGCCAATTGGGTATAGGAATACAGTTAGTTAACACAAATATCAAATACAACAAACAGTCAAGTATCCACTCCAATACTTCATTCTCAAAAGTGGTGCTTTAGTGATGCTAATCATGGAACTCTCTTGTCTTTAACTCTTTATTGTGATTACTTCTACATACTTCTGTTTGTACTTTTAATTTTTAAACATAAAGTAAGATGAAATGGTGTTATTTAAAATGGTATGGCTGTGAATACTTTTATGCTAACATGACCATTTTTTTATATTTTAATTTTTGCTTATAGTTTATATTTTTTTTTTCATATTTGTCTTATTTTCTTATCATAATGAATCACAATTAATGTTATTTTTTTTCTTTTCTCTCACAACCATTAAGGTGTATATATCAATCCAAGGTGTGAAAAAATAATTTGCAACCAAATTGTTCTTCAACAAAACTTGAACTTGTAATTTCAAACCTTATCAATATAAGATAAAGCCTTCTATGTTTTGTAAACCAAATGTCGAGATAGAATATCCAACAACTTGTCAGCAGTTAAAATTATATTAAAAAAAACATTGTCAGCGGTTGATTTAATTATATTATTTTCTTAGTTTTGTACAATAATCACTTCCTACCCTTTTACAGCATCAACATAGTATCCTCGAGAGTTGACAAGTTATTGTTGACTGTTTCCAAGTTACCCACTTGGCTTTTCACTCGAACTCACAAATAGCAAGTAGTGAAGATTGCCCTCCATTTCCATTAGGGTCGGTTGGAGTGGATAGAAGAGAAAGATAAAGAAAAAAAAGTGATTTAATTAAAAAAAATAAAAATAAATATAAGAATTTAATTTAAAAATTAAAGATTTAATTAAAAATTATCAAATAGTTAAACAATTTATATAAATTAGTTTAATCTATGTAAAATAACATAATGAAGAAAAAGGTATATTTTGATCTCTTTTAAATAGTTTAACATGAGTAATCAAAACATTAATCTATCTATTTACCTCCTTAAAAAAAATTGAAATGATCACATAGATTGGCTTTAAAACATAAGTTTTAGTTATTGTAAATGGTACATACTTCATGCTTCTTGATTATTGTTTGGGTTTTTTTACTGTGATGTTATAATCTTTGTAATATTATGAGAGTTAAAAGAAGGTGAATTTTGTTTTAATTATTTTTAGATGATGCTAGTGAAACTTGTAGCACCCTGCTACATTAAATGTAATCAATTTTAATTAATTTAATTAATTATTATTAAAAAATATGAATAAAATTTTTCATGCTTGTTCTCAACATATAAGATACAAAACTTCAAAATGATAGGAGAAAATAAAACAAATTTGTATATTATATAAAGGCCCATAATTATAAATAAATATCATAATATTATTTATAATTAGACTTGATTAAATATATTATTTATTTTTATAAAGTAAATACAAATTGAGTAATATATAGAAAAATACATACTAATTAAATCATCAAGTACACTAAATATCTTAGTCAAAATAGTCTACTACCTTATCCTAGAACAAGTACAATTGAAAATGACTCTCAATATTTGTATCTTTTTACTTATCTTCCTAGTCCTTGAAATATTTGTAGTAGTAAAAGAACTTGACCATTGAACATGACTCTCATATTTATATATTCATGCAGAGAGTACATAAAAAAAAAAGATAAACAAGTAGTGATATGATATTCTAATTACTTACACATATGACAGAGCATCCTACTAACATAAGCAATAGTACAATAGGGGAAACTAGGGATGACATTCTACCCAGACCTTATGTATACCTACAAAAAATATTCATAACAAGTGGGATAAATATTTGTTTAATGGAGATGGGTCAGTGTTGGATGTTTACTTACAAAATTTAATATAAATGGTATAAATATGAGTATTATAATACTTAATATGTCCCATATCTTCACTTTTATACACACGTGTATAATATTGAAAATAAATTATAATAATTATTATAATATTAAAGAGGCTTAGTGACTAGTTTAGTCCATGAGTTTAGAGGTATTATTTTTTTAGTCCCTAAAATAAAAAAAAATTATTTTTCTAGTCGCTCAAAATTATGAGATGCATTTTTTAGTCTTTCTGTCCATACACTATTAACATGGTAATTGATGTGAAATGTATAGTTTATGATGAGTAATAAAATTATGGTTGTAAAATTAGTGAAAGTGAAGAAGATACTGGTAAGGATGATTTCACAT
Source organism: Pachyrhizus erosus (assembly GCA_026544285.1). Classification (NCBI taxonomy): domain Eukaryota; kingdom Viridiplantae; phylum Streptophyta; class Magnoliopsida; order Fabales; family Fabaceae; genus Pachyrhizus; species Pachyrhizus erosus. The sequence goes on along the minus strand of JAMLFT010004375.1, from coordinate 12,482 downwards.
CACTTACTAAGGTAACCACATATGAATGGACTAAAATCGTAATTAAGCCTATTAAACATTTCAAATTATTTTTTTTTAAAAATATTTTAAGAAGTGCAAACAAAAATAAGAGTTTAATTAATACCTCATTTATCTCATTATAATTATTGTGTAAGAAAAAAATTATTCCAAAATAATTGTCATTTTAACTTTTCAATGCATTATTAATTATCTTTTTCCATTTATATCTTTAAAATGTTTATTTTAATATTACTATTATCTTGTATCGTATAAAGTAAAATAAATTAAAATTAAGATTAATTTGATAAAAATATTCTTCTTTTTCATCTATTAAATGAGTTTTCTCAATTTGTATAAAAAATCTAAGATGATAATTATAAAAGAATAAAAGGAGTATGTATTATTAGTATAAAATATTTTTATACATATTCAATAAGAATTCACCATATCGTAACACTATATTAATGAATTGGATTATTTGAAGAACTAATGAAATTTTCTTATATATCTTTGTATAAGTATTTTGCATTGACGTTGTAAATAAATTAAATTTTAAAAAATAAATACTCTACTAAAAATATTAAATTATATAACAAGATTATATTCCTTTTTAGATACATGATTGTTTCTAAAATATCAATGATAATACTTGTATTTTTTGTACTACTAAACATAATTTTTTTAAATTAAAATTATTTAAATGTTCTTTAATATTAATTATATTAAAAGATATATTGAATAAATTTGTCTTTATATATTGATAGTAAAATATTAGAAATAATTAATTATAAAACTTAATCAATAATATCGTAGTTGATAAAAAGAAAAATAAAATGAATAATTATATTAAATTAAATATTAAATATAAAATTTTCCTAAAACCTTATAATTTTTTTGTCACAATTCTATACTTAAGGAGGGTGCAAATACAAATATATAGGTACCAAACGAGTATGTAAATAAGGATTAAATTTAATACTTGCACATGTATGAATAAATTTTCCAATCACAAGTCTAGAAACACGTATTATAGTATCTTATTCAAATCTTATCAATTGTCATCCCTATGAGGAACATATGGTTTTATCTAGTTATAATAATTATCCTTGACTTTGCATAGATCTATAGTCCCTATTTCAAAAGTGAGTGAGAGTACATACACCTTTAAGTGGTACGATTCCTCATTACTCATAAAGAAATTAAAGGTTTCACATCTTAGAACATCCATAGTCCATCTAAAAAATGTACTCTTGAACCGATCTTATAATACTGAGTAGTTAATGGGATTGACAAGCTTGATATGATGAATGATCTTGACACAAAAGCACTACCCTAATCATTGGGACATTTATCACTTTAATACCAAACCCTAATCACCACACAAGTAGCATCATGTCACATGAGCCCCTGCTTTTCATTCGTTAGTTTACCTAGTTATAATTTCTTGTATAGGATGTCATGCCACTACATGTCCCTCACATCATAGTACTTAACTAAAGTACTTATTATTATTTTTCAAAATAATGGTCTTTTTAGATTATGACACATTTATTAAGAAACATTTAGTTGATACTACTTTTGTCCCTATTTACAAGATCCAATTTTTTAAAGTTATTTGTTCTTTTATATAAGACTTAATTCATATTGTTTCATGCATTAATTATTTTAGACTAAAACATCTCTAATTAAATAAGAGAAATATTGTATTGACATATATTTAGAAGAGAGAAGATTATTAATAACAATGATATTTTTTTAAAATATATAAATTTAAGACAAATTTATTGGTATAAATTAAATTAACCATTTTTTTTCAATCTTGTTAAATTAGATAATCGAGTCTTATAAATAAGAATGAAAGTAGTATAAATTTAGACAAAAATATCCTTAATTCACAGTTCACTATTCACGAGTAACCAATGCACTCTACAAGTATTAATTGATCGTCTTAAATATATATAGAAGTATTGTTGAAAAAATAACTTAAAATTTCTTTTAAAAATCATTATTTTAAAATAAAAACAAAAAACTAAAAAAATATTATTTTAAAATCAAGGAAGTATTTTTCAAAAAAATATTTAAGTAAAGAATCTTTTTGTTTTAGCCTCTCTAAAATCAACTCATGGTATGGTCTTATCATCTTCAAGTACCAACACCTTTTCAATGTCTATGTCTCATATTATAGAGACTTAGTATTCATATCATGCATGTTATACAATTCAATAATATTAGTGTAGATTATGAAAAAGTAATAAATAATAATAATAATAATAATAATAATAATAATAATAATAATAATAATAATTACTCAATATAATTTTGTAGTATACAAAATGAATTTACAGCCAAATAATTTTATTAAAAATATATTTAAATTTTATATAACTAATGTTTTAATTATTAACATTAAGCATACAAATTTATGAAGCAAGTATACTTGAAAATATTTTAAAACTTAGTTCAATAGAAGTTTTAGGTACTCAATAAAAAATTTAGCCTAAGAAAGATTTAAAAGAAAATAATTCTTTATTCTCTTTGCTTTATGGCAACTGAATTGGAAGATGTTACAAATAAAAAATTAAGATTATTTGAAAGCCTTAAATTTGATTATTATTGGATGTTGGATTAAACCTAGATTTAAAGTCTACTTGACCCAATTTATTTTGAACTTATAAATTACTTATAAATTAAAGTTAAAATAAGAAGTTACATAAAAAAAGTAAATTTTTTTTGTCAAATTTTATTTATTTATAGTTTAAAAGCTTCTTTTAAACTAAATGTTGTTTAATAAAAAATTTCAAAATTTTTAATTTTTTTAAAAACTATCTTGCCCAATGAAAAAAAAATTGTATAAAACATATTTTCATTTTATTTTCTAATATTTTTTTATAAATAAGTACAAAAATATCATCTCATTTTTTTATCACTTTTATTTTAAAATGTTATATAATTAAAGAAAACATTTTTTTACATTAATTAATTGTTTCCTATATAAATATTCAAACATAGCAAATAAAATGATATATCTATCTATAATTATTTCTAAAAGTAAAATATAATAAAAATAACTAACTAACTATTTAGTTAATATAATGTATTATTAACTTTATTATTATATATCTTTACAGTAATATATATATAATAATACAATTATATAATATACAATTGTATTATCACTATTATCTACTGTATTGTTATTAGTGTATATATACCAATGCAGAAGATGCGTGAGTCGGAAAAAAAGCAAAAGAAAATTAAAAAGAAAAATATACATTGCATTAGTAAAAGGTCCCATGATGGTTAGAACAATGGCTCTTAGGAAAAGCTCCACATAAGTTCCATTTTTTTACTTTTTTTTAAAAGCTACTTATTTTGATATATGTTATTTAAAATAAGCTACTTTTTATTTAAGAGCTTTTATTAATAAATGTTTGGCCCAGCTTTTACTTATAAGTAAAGGTTAAGCTAAAAATAAGCTGGGCCAACATGCTCTTAATATTCGTCATTTCACAATACAAATAGCAAATCATTAGCTGTAACAGTATACCTTTGATCAAGTGAAGAATCAAAAGATTACTGCTAACTAGTAGTCAAAAACAAAATGAAATTCACAACCAAAAGGTGAACTTGGCCACCAAGTGGACTTTCAGTAAAATAAGTGGTGGTGATGAGGAACAAGTAATGACTTACTCCATCCATTGCCAGAGCAGAAGTATCAACACCTGAATGGAGCCCCATCATATATGGTGTGGGAGCATCAATATAATCTACTCCACTGAAAAACAGCAACGGAATGTAGACATGCTTGAGGAAAGCAAAACAAAAAAGACCCAAGAAAAAGGGATTAGAAGCAAGTCAACAAAAGGCATCAATATTTTAGAATTAGCAAGCGATGTTATTAAATATGATATGCACACAAGCAGAACCAGAAATTTTCAAGTGGGGATGCTAAATATGAGGAAGGGGATGCTTAACAAATTACATAAAGTGATTAAAGAAAAAAAGTTGTTTGGAGGTGCTATCAACCCCTTTGCCCCAAACATAGACACCACCACCTAGGTAATATTTAAGTTAAAAAAAAAAAAAGGAGTCCATAAATAAAGGAAAAACTAATACCAGTTCTAAAAAAGATTTTCAAATCTCACCTGCCATCGGAATGGGTAGATTAAATGACAAATGGCCTCTGATACAAGAGTTAGAAGTGAATACCTGCCAAAATAAAATACAGACTAAACAATTATTTTACAAACTGAGATAATATACAGTCTAAATGACAAATTACCAGACAACTAAGATAAAATTGAGGGGGAATTTTGATCAACCTGTATATTTACCACAGGTTGATCATAAATGGTCCTTAATACTAATTTTCCCTAAAATAAATCATGATAGAAATATTGATAAAGTACTCCAAGGTGCAACACCAAAATGGATCAATATAGCCTTTCTAACACTGTTCCACCAAATGAACCTGTCAGACTCCTCACTTTGTCAAAATACATAGAATTGATATCCAGGGGAATCCAAATGAATTCCAAATGCAAACTGTATTATCATTATGAAGCATAGAGCAAACACAGGTAAAACTTGTAAAAACATATGGTAAAGTTTACTATTAGTTTCAGTGTCAGCTGTGATCAACATGAAATTTATGGTAGTGCAGATTGAGAACAGGAACTGGGTCATTGCCACTGGAGAGGTCAATATTGACCAAAAAAGTAAAAGGGGATTACTTCAATAGTCTTAAGAAGAAAGGTACTTGTTAGCTCGAAGTAAAATCCTTCTCTCAAGCAACACTGCTGTAAAAAGTGTCACTAAGTTGTCAACATCCAAGCACTGCACCAGAGGCTGAAATGATATCTGTTCAACAAAATTTAGGACAGTTGTCAGCTAATGAAGCAGAAGCAAGCCACTAATAAACACAAGAAAAAAGATCTAGGAGACCATACATCTGCATGGGGAAGCCAATCGATAGGTGGAGCCTCTACAGAAAGCAGACAACTCTCAATAGCAAACAGAACTCGCTCCTTTCCAGGAGTTGGCAAAGGCACACTGGACACCATATGTGCTATAACATCCCATAGTGGCTTGCTGAAATTATTGTAGAGCTGGGCACATTAAAAGCAATAGAACACAATACAATGCATTTTCACATTTAATCCAAGGAAAAGTTTTTTGTTACATCCATGAAGCACAACTACAACAAAACTCATAGTTACATGTTAATTTTAAAAGGGAGAAAATGATAAAACTGAGTTGCGTGTTGATTTTTAGATAAGGTGAAAATAATTATGCTTTATTATCTACTGTATAGAACATACACAAAGGCCGATTCAATGTCAACAGACAGATCCTCAAGAAACCAGGTGAAGATTTTGTCACTATGGCACACTTACCTACTTCCATTTGGGGAAAAACACAAAGCAAATATTTCCTCTAGAGCACTTCTTAGTACACGGAAACTTGGCAAGCGTGAAACCAGACAGATGCATTTGTCAGCATATGAATTTGCCAGTATCCGGTAGGCCTCTGCAATATCCTCACAAACTGGATCCCGGAAAGAAATGCAGCTGACATAGATCTTTGATCCATCACCCTCTGTATCAAATTTTTACATTAATATGACATCAGAAAATAACACCCATACAGAGAGGTAACAGTGATGCAAGCAACCAAAATAAATAAAGTTATTGAAATATCAACTCACTGCTTAAATGAATATGTTGAAAAATAAGTTATAATTGTGAAAGCAACAACAGAAAAAGTGAAGATAAGTGTAAATGTGAAAAATGTCAACAATATTGTGCAGATTTGAAGGCCTAGCCTTGCTCCTTCTCAAGATATTTGTGTTACATGTAGCAAGAGGTCAAAACTAGAGGCCAGTTTATTACTACGTTATAAGGTGGCTGTTTTCATTTGGGACAAGTGTTAAGTGTGGTGGATGAATATTGGGTGTATCATATGTACTCATTCATTTCAGAACAGTTTCTCTCAGTTTGCTTTGCTAAAGCATAATGCCTAAATTTTAAGAACCTCTACTTGCCCGAGGATTTTATTTGCTCGTGTCTGTGTACACAGCTTCTCTCTGGTACCCTGCTTGTGACCTCTTTGAGGGAGTGTCTCCCAATATGCAGAGATTGGAGGAGCCTTGCTGCATTCCAGACTCCTTAGTTTTCCTTGTCTTCCTTTTCTTATTTTACTATTTTAGAGGCTATATTTTTTAAATAAGAAAATAAATTCATTAAGGAGAGTAAAAAGTTGCACAAAAAGTCGTATAAAACCCCATCCAATAAAAATGAAATGGGAGAACACACATGGATTGAGCAAAATGCATCTCTCTCAACATTGAACAAAGAAACCCCTTTATAATAGTCACTGGCTCTACAGAAAAGAGATGATAAGAAGACCAGTTTATACCAAAGAAGCAGTAGTAGCAGCAAGAAACTATCACTGAAAATTTCCTCATCCTCTCCCTAGCTGTAATTTACTACTATGAGTACTATCATCTCCAAAAAATGTCCATCATTAACAAGACACTTAACCACGTTCACTGCTGCACACATGCATTGTTACCTCTCCTTAATTAACAGAGCATCTCAACTAATACCTCGGTATTAGAACAGTGCAGTATATGCTTAATCTCTAATCACGTATTTACACTTCACCATGACCACGTTCCTCGGGTTCACCAAGGAATTTAGTTAACCACCTCAGCAAGAAGCTTCCAGAAACGATGTATAACCTCCTAATACACTTGCAGAAAAATCAAACAACAAATAACGCTTGCAGACAAGCATACCGGTCAAAACAATCGGATAGCTCCGCGGAAAAGAGGCAGGGTCATTGGAATCAAATCCTGATGAATAGAATTCAACACCAGCCGGTAGAACACACTGAAAGCAACAACGACAAGCATCAGATCACACTGAAGACAATTCAGCAACGCCATAATAACACGCAACGAAGACTTGGAAATCATTCGCGAAAGCGAAGGAAGAGATATTTGTTGTTTGTTGCTTACTGTGGAAAGCTGAGGCGGAGGAGGAGGGTAGAGAGAGTGATTGAGCGGAGGATACTGGTCGAGAAGAGAAGGAAGATACATGCAACCAGTGCCATGGTACCCTTTGCTTCCGTCCATGGTTCGAATCTCTGGTCCGATCCCGCACACCACGAAGTACTCAAAGATTCGAGACATTTCTTTCGGCGATGGCGAATCGAAGAGTTGCGATCTTTTCTGATTTCTTCCCCTTTCCCCTCTCCGAAACCCGAGAGAGAAGGGGTGCTCCGAGATCTGGCTGTCTCGGTTCCTCCGATTGGTGAATTTGAATGAGAATGTGAATGTGAATTTGAATTTGTTAGCCTTTTAACTCGGATTTCTGAAATGAGGGAGTTTGTCAGTTATGGTTTTCGTAGCGAAATGCAAACCAGGTGCTGAGGCGCTGAAAATGCATGTTTTTTTTTTCTTTCAGGAATTCATTGGGTAACAAAGAAACGGAGAGCAGGAACAAATGTAAAGAGAAAATTGTTAGTATGCACCCACTGCCCAAAAATAAAATAACATGAGCATTTAAACTTAGCTGCATAATCAATGACTATGTTGCTGAATTAATTTCTGAGAAACTTTTTTTGTTTTTTTTTTTTAATGAAAAAAATACCTCTTTAAAAAAATGAACTTAAAATTATTTTATTTCTTTAAAAAAAAAGTAATGCTTTACTGGTAGAAATCAAATTGATATACTAGATAATTTATAACTTGTTGAAATAATTGAGTTAAACTCTTAAAAATTAATTTAATAATAAGAAAAAAGAATATTAATATTATTTGTTTTTTTATTATACATATATATGTATAAATATAGTTTGTTAAAGCAGAATTAAGTTTGTAAGAAAAAGTCGTCAAAGGTGACCATTTCTGGTGAGTGTTTTGGAAAGTCAACGGTGCAGCGGGCTTAATAGAAGCTATCTCATTTCGACGTCTTCCCTGAACCATATGATCAAGCATGAGTACTTCAATCCCCCCTTCTGGTGCTGGTTTCTATCTGTACCTTGATAACATTCATTCTATCGGTCATGTACCTGCGTCGAAAAGATGACCAGAGCCAGAGACACCCACCAGGTCCACCGCCCTTCCCGGTGATCGGTAACCTCCACATGTTGGGTAAGCTCCCACACTGCACCCTGCAAACCTTAGCCCAAAGGTACGGACCCGTCGTGTCCCTGCGGCTGTGGTCAGGTCCCAACCATTGTGGTCTCATCCTCAGAGGCTGCGGAGCACTTCCTCAAAATAAACGATACCGTTTTTGCGAGTCGTCCCAGATTGGAGGCCTCGAAGTACTTCGACTACGGCTCCAAGGGGTTGGCGTTCTCGGAGTACGGTCCATACTGGCGTAACATGAGGAAAGTGTGCACCCTCCAACTTCTGACCGCGTCAAAGGTGGAATCATTCGCGCCTTTGAGGAAGAGGGAGCTGGACCTGGCCGTGAAGTGGCTCCATGAACCCGCAACGAAAGGCGACGTCGTTGACCTTAGCAGGCTGGTGCACACCGTTGTAGAGGAAATTGTGTACAAGATGGTCTTGGGGTGTAGCAAGCATGATCAATTTGATTTGAAGGGCTTGATTCAGAATGGGATGAATCTTACTGGTGCGTTTAATCTAACAGATTATCTTCCTTGCCTTCGAGCTTTCGATCTTCAGGTATACTTGCAATCTTTTCATTGCATTATACGCACCAGTATGCCAAATTAACACTTAACTTTTATAAAAATTCTTTCATTTATTTTTTTATAAATTAACACTTAACTTTTATAAAAACTCTTTCATTTATTTTTTTATAAATTAACACTTAACTTTTATAAAAACTCTTTCATTTATTTTTTAATAAATTAACACTTAATATAAAACCAAGTGTATTAGTTTATTTTAATATATGAAAAAAAAAAACAATTTATTTCACTTTTTATTTTCTTTTTCTGGAAGTATTTATGAAAAACTATACTCACTCAAACTGGTATAACTTTGAAACAATTTAATATCTATTTGAACTCCCAGTTTAGTATATGAATTTAATTTACAAAATTAACACTTTGGAAAACATTACTCACTTTAGTTTCTAACTTTGGAACCCCTCCCCAATTCCTATCACACACTATCAAGATGCAGGACTTGAGCAAGTTGCTCTTTGCAGGGGAGCCTCTTGTCATGATTTTTAGCATGAAAATTTGGTGTTATTTTCAATCTCTAGTATCTGTAAATAAGTAATTTAACTTCTTATTATCAGGGATTAAATCGAAGTTACAAAAAAATCAGTAAAGCACTTGGCCTAGTGATGGAAAAGATAATTGAGGAGCACAAACACGGTTCAGATGTACAAAATGAACAATATCATAAGGACTTCATAGACACATTACTCTCGCTGATGCATCAGCCTATTGATCCCTATGATGAACAAAGCCATGTCATTGACCAAAGCAACATTAAGACTATTCTCTTAGATATGATTGCTGGGGCTTTTGAAACTTCTGCAACTGTTGTAGAGTGGACGTTATCCGAGCTCCTAAGGCATCCAAGAGTGATGAAAAACCTTCAAGATGAGCTAGATAATGTGGTTGGGAGGAACAAATTGGTGGAGGAAAATGATTTGGCAAAGTTGAGTTACTTGGACATTGTGATCAAGGAGACTTTGAGATTATATCCTCCTGGACCATTAGTTCCCCGAGAGTCAACAGAGGATGCTATGGTTCAGGGTTATTTCTTAAAGAAAAAATCAAGAATCATCATAAATTTGTGGGCAATGGGAAGAGATTCTAAGATATAGTCTGATAACGCTGAAGTATTTTATCCAGAGAGATTCATCAATAACAACTTAGACTATCGAGGACTTGACCTCCAATATATACCATTTGGTTTTGGTCGAAGGGGATGTCCTGGAATACACTTAGGCTTAGCAACAGTTATAATTGTTGTCGCTCAATTAGTACATTGCTTTAGTTGGGAACTTCCAGGAGGTATGACCCCAGGTGAGTTAGACATGAGTGAGAAATTTGGCCTCACAATACCAAGAGTCAAGCATTTGCTTGCTGTGCCTAGGTATCTTCTTCTCGGGGAAGCTTGTAATGAATCAAAAAGATTTTAATTTGAGGTAAAGCATGATATGGTTACAAACTATATTTTAATTATCCTACTTTTGTCTTTTTATAGCATTTTCTACAACTCTATATAAGACACTTGTAAAATATATTATTGTTGCACAAAATATATATGGATGAAATATACTGCTACTTGAGGCTTCTGCCACCGTCAACCACCGCTTTCATCACAGCTACTGAGACAATTGAACGTTCTCCTGCCAAATTCAGGTAACTTAGGGTTTTATTTTTTATTAGTGATTTTGCATGTTTTCTACTTTTGGATTCATCTTGTGTGTTTTCTACTTTTGTTTGTGAGTTGTTTGAATGCTTGAATCTTCATTGCTTTTGTGCCTTCGTCTCCAATTCATTTTGTAACTATGTCCGTGTTCCAGTAGCCATTTCGTTACTTTTTTTTTTACTGGTAAATGTTAATCGTGAGTTTGTTAGATTTTTTATCAGCAAATGTTAATTAGTAGTTAGTTGGTTACTAATTACAATTTCTACCCATTTTCATGCCCCAATAATTTTCCCTGCCCTGAATTTCTTCGTTCTCTATCTCATCTTAATACTTGTGTTCTAGCATTGTTTCTTACTTTACTCATTTATATTGATTCACTTAATAATTTTATTGGAAAATAAGGGACTGATCTGAAGTTGGATTATGATTTAGCAGACTTGGATGCTGATTGAAATGCCTTCCACTATTCAACGGTTTCTGACTTTTTCTTTTGTTTTTGCTTTTGGTTGTTAGAGGCATTTGCATTTTCATTTTTTTTTATATCTTTCTCATTTAGCTAAGAAGGCATCCTAAAGAGCAGACAACAACTAGTAATAGAATTAGCATATTATATATAGTGCTCATATAGATGCCAACTTTTTCCTCAATCACGTATTAGTAATTTCTCTGCGTTGGGTTTTCCTTTTCACTAGTAAGTTTTCCTTGCCTTGTAGAAGATGCCGATGAAATCAAAATCAATATTTTGCCTTGCCTTCTAGCTGACGTAGAATTGTAGAAGATGCTGATGCAATCAAAATCAAAATTTTGCTGAGTCTTATTGCACACATTCTCTAGATGCCTCACTAATTGAAAATGGTATTTTGTGTTCAAAAGTTCATCGGTATGAGAAGGCTATAACAACCAGACTTGAAAAAATTTCAAAGTTTTGTATGCATCCTTTATCCTTGTTCTGATATAGCTTGAATCTAAACAGGGGCCTAATTACAGGGAGCCAAACATCATCCAGTCAAGTTTGGCTCCAGCATAAAGAATTACAGTACTACTAAATTTGTAAGCTCTTATCAGAACCTGCACCTATAAGATGCTTCATACCACCTTATAGTTTATTAGCTCGTAGTTAGTAGATCAACAAAACAACAGATAGCTTGCCGGGGAGTAAAGGCATCTACATAAATTTAATAGGAAGTTTAGTTTATTTTGTTGACTAATTTAAGTATTAACTTCCTTTAAAGTCCCCCAGCTCCTTCTTAAGATTATTTGTGAAAAATTCTATGATTATAACAGCAGCCAATGCCAAACCAATTTGATTTTGTTTAGAAAACTGTTGATTTACACTATAGGAGTAATAATACCTCAGTCTGAAATAGGTACCTGGTAACCCCTAAACCTGAAGTACAAGGGTTAGTAGCTCATTTGGCTTAACTGTTTAAGTATAGTCTTGTCTAAGATTTTTTACCAGTTTTTCTGCTGAATCATCTGGCATGATATTTTGATAATCCTTCTTTCCATGAACGAATCCTTTTTTCACCAAGTACCTCTAGGTTATATCTTTGAAATGTTCACTATAATTCCACCACATCTATCTTATGTGGCAAGCAATGAGTCTATAAATTTAGCTTTAAGTTATGAGGTTCTAAAAAAAAATTGGACCTCGCCGTATAAAACATACAGAAAGGGAAAAGGTGTGTGTGTGTGGAAGATATGGATTATAGATTTTTTGTGCTGTTTCTGTAATGTAAGAATGTAATGTTTATGATTTTTATAAATTCCTCAATGATTTTCTCAATCTAAATGCATGTGTCGTTCTACAATTTTTATAATTTTCTCCCCCTTATAACCGCAGCTCTCCCCAAACTCCCATACTCCATACTTAGCAACCTTGTGAAGCCAAGCCGTGGGCTGCAATGCCTGATATCAGCGTCAGAAACACGATAAATCCAATAACTAATAAACATAATTAAATATATTTTTATTTTTAATTCTAGATGCAGTATTCTCAAACTGCGCAAGTAAAATATACTGACGTGTACATATTTGATAATTTTTAATTAGGTTGAATCATTTGTCATTTTTAAATATATTTTTGAATTAATATTTTTAATTAAGTTTTTAAATT
>JAMLFT010004374.1:0-19706 GCA_026544285.1 Pachyrhizus erosus | reverse complement strand
TTAACTATTATAAGTATTATTATAATTTATTTATAAGAACTATTATAAATATGTTACTAACTTTTTAATATTATTACGTGATACTTGTATGTTACTATTTTTTTTCATTCAAAGTAAATTAAAAGAAAATATTATTAATAATGATAACTACATCATTATTATATGTTTTACAACTATTTTATTAAATGATAGATATATAGCATTCAAAACATCCAAATTGAATTTTATATTCATAAAATAATTAAAAAAATATCATTATTTTATTAATTTAGGATAAAATAAATATTTTTATAATATAAATTTAAAATAAATATATAGACATATATACATAATAATTTATATAGTAATCCAATTCCTTAATTATTACATATTATGAATTATTTTAAATTAAATTGCATACTTATAAATTATTATTTTAAAATATTATTTATCATAAAATATATTTTAAAATTACTATTTAAAAAATATGCATCAGTAATAATATAATATTTAATGTTATTATTTAATGTCAAAATTAATATTTAATTATAAAAATTTTATAATAAATAACATGTTATTATCTAATATTATAATTAATTTCTAATTATCAAAATTATTATTAAATAGCATTAATGTGAAAATATACATAACAATTTGTTTAATCATTTATTTTTTAATTATTATGTATTATCAATTATTTTAAATTTAACAACGTATTTATAAAATCATTACTTTAAATTTTTATTGTTTGTTAAATATATTTTCAAGTAACCAATTTTAAAAAATTTTGTGTAAACAGTAATATATTATTTAATATTACTACTTAGTATCAAAATTATCAAAATTAATTCTTGTTAAAAAAATTTAATAAATAACATATTATTATTTAACATAAAAAATATCAACATTAGTTTTTATATTTTAAAATTATATATTAAATAATATTAATGAGAGTAGTTTAATTTTCAATTAAATATAATTATTACAAAAAACCCACATAATTGAGAATGTTTTCTGAAATTTTGTATCAAATATAGAAATATAATATATTTTCAGATTCACTTTGTTAGAAATACTTAATGATACTTTGAAATAATTGTATGTGGCAACAATTGTGAAACCTGCGGAATTTCATGTCTTAGCAGTTTACTTATATTCTTATTCTATTTAAGTTAAGTTATGTATTGCTTTAAATTCTTTTTAGATAATTAATACAAATTTAGCCCTTCTGACTTTTTTATTCTGTCTAAAATCAACTAAATGTTTCAAATCTTTTTCAACTAAAAAATTATCCACGAATATATAACATTTCATTCAAAATATAAAAAAAATATATCTTTTTTTTTCCTTCAAATTTAATCTCACATAATACGAAATCCTTTAATTTTTACATTTTTTTAAACATTTAAAATTATTCCATATCCGAAATATATTGTAAAATCCCAAATATTTAAATAGAATTTTAAAAAATTAAAATGTAAAAAAAACTGATGAAAGGAGCAAACTTATTTATCTTAAAAATACTAAAGGGATAAATTAACTAAAAAAATTAAAAAATCAAAATTGTACAACTTAAATCCCTGAGATTAAAAATGTAATTAAATCATATCTTAAACTAATGTTTAAAATTTTTTAGAGAAAGTAACATAAGTAACTTGTATGAATAAGGAAACATTATTTCAAAAGACAACATAAGTCTAGTTCTTTTAAGTGTTTTTTTTTTATGTTTTTCTTTAATTAAAATTAGAGTTTAACTTCAATTTTTTTTTGGGTCTAATCTATAGTTATAAATAATAATTTTTAAAATGTTTGATTACATATTGATGATCTCACCATTTAATGTTGGCTTCAAATGCTAACCTTTATTATTGTGAAGACAAAAATTGGAGAACATTAAAAATACTTGGTTTATCTTATTTCAAAAGTTGTAGCATTAGAGGAATTCATCTGCACATATTAGTAATTCAAGTATAGACTTGACTAGTTATTGTCTGGCCATATGGAAATCAAATCAGAATAGGATCTTAGATCTATGTATTTACTTAGGATAAACAATCATCCGAAAGTGAAATTGCAAATTCTTTAAACATGCAATATATTCCAAGGCAAAATAGTAACTGCTTAAGAATTTGCAATTTCATGCTAATTGCTTTATCCAAACACAAAATTTTAAAAAGGAAAGAATCTGATATATTTTTTTTATAAACAAGAAAAATAAAAAATAAAAAAAATTAATTAAAACAATTAAATTTTTTAAAATTTAAATTTTTTTAGAATTCTAAAATCTTCTATCCATACACTTTCCAAGGGACATTTATTTCACATAATAATAATAATAATAATAATAATAATAATAATAATAATAATAATAATAATATTTTATTTTTAATAATCACATACTCAAAAAAATTATAACCAAGAATGTGATTTTTTAATACATTTAAAAATGTATTTGATTACATTTTAATATTCTTAAAAATATTTTTAAATTTAAAATAGTTTAAATAAAAATAAGTAAAATAAAAGTTGCATGTGTATTAAAAATAACTTCTCATATTTTTATGAAAATATCACTTTTCTCATATCTTCCTGTTATGATGTAAAGTAAATAGTGATATTTTTGTCAATATATGAAATTCTTTTATTTTATAAAAATTAATAACAAATATTTTTATAATTAATGGATCTAAAATTTTGAATTTTAGTTGTTTTATTTTCGAGCTGACTTTACTTTCAGCTCATGAAAATAAAAATATAATAAAAATAGAAGTTACAACTTTTTTATCAACAATTCCTCAAAATAATTTTTCAAAATTTGTAACAAATACAATCCTAAAATACACATTTAATTTTTGGAACAAGTGTAAATTAAGATGAATAAGGCTAGTGACACTGTATCTAAAAGTCTCCTTTTAATCTTTTCTATATGATTGATTGAAATTTATTAGAAATTATAATTTTTATAAATTTTACTTTTTATTTAATAATTTTTTCTTAATTTAAATATGAAACTTTTAAAATTAATATTTTTTAATAAATTTCAATCAATCATAACATTAAAGAAAATGTAAGAGAAAATGTTGCTAACATTTTAACATTTCTTAATTTAATATTATAATTGCAATAAACAAAAATTAATAGAAAAATAACATTTTCTTAAAATTCATTTAGTAAAAAAGTATTCTTGACTATTTTTAGTAAATAAAAAATATTTAGTATATGAAAGATAAATTTATTACATTTAATCTTTATGAATTTTAATAAATTTGATATTTGAGTCTTATGAATCGGATGGGAGAGACTATTTGAAAAGATTAACATATTTTCTTGAAATATATGTATATGACTATTTGCAGCTCAATGGTTTGACACTCCTGATCACTCCGTGCCGGTCACTGGCCACTGGATGGAATTGGATACAAAATTCATTGGTGAAAAACACAAAGATGGAAATGTTTGGGAGAATGTTTGTTCATTAAAATACACCAAGGAGTCGATGTATTAAGAGCATGGAAATTTCTCAAGGTGCCTTCTTTCCAGTATGTAATAATTAATAGGACCCTTAATTCACTATGTTGGCCTAGGGGTAGGAGATTTGAGTAGGTTATGTGAAACCTTAGATTCAAATCTCATTGTTACTATCGTATACGAAAAACTAAAATAACTAACATGACCCTCCCTAGAAACGAAATCATTTTTTTATATCAAGTACAGATATTTCCTTGAATTCACCTCATTCAGTTGTCAGCTTGATTAAATCAGCAATCATCAGTAGGAGCTTTCCAGCAATCTGAAAGCAATCTGAAAGCAATCTGAAAGCAATCTGAAAGCAATCTTCCATCCCTTTCAGCCAATATAGCATGCGGCAGAACCCTCAATATGTAAAAAGACAGTAAACCATAATGGCAGTGAGCACGAAAAATAATTATCTTTTAAATAGCATTTGCTAGGTAGCATTGTCAAATTACCATAAATGTAGAGTAATGAAAACTCATCTGCAACATACAAATTAGATAGGTTAGTTCCTGTTAATCAATGGCACAAGATTAGAAGATCATGCTTTTAATGTGAGAGTGCGCGTGTGTCCACATGCATGCAATCGTTAAATGTCAATGAAAAGAATCTAAAATCCTCACGCTGCCGCACTCGTCAGCACTAGCTGGTAATTTACCAAAAATTCTTTTGAGATCATTTGATGGCACCACGAAAAATTAAATATCTTCACAAACAAAGCATGCAATGTATACACAGTACAGAAGAGTAAATCTATCCTTTTAAGTGAAGTCTTATCCAAATCACAAGTCATTCCACATCTTACCAAGTAGAGCATGGCAAATAAATCTGACAGCTAACATCTGCCCATCTGCATCTCTTGAAAGATTATCAGTGAGACAATAGTTTTCATTCCTGAAAGACTATGCGCAGAATAAACAATTCTTGAAAGACGGAGCAGCATTCATGATGGAACTGGCATGTCAAGCAATTAAGATTCTTTTTATAGAATGCTGAAATTTCATGTATCTCCAAGGCCTTCTGCAAGTATATTGCTAACTGAATCTAGTGAGACTGAGTTATCAAACAACATTGTTTGATCCCTTCCTTCTCTAACATTGGATCCAATCAATAAATTATGAGTGGTTGCATCGGGAACCCAACCCTTTTCTAACATCGAATCCAGTAACTGACCGGCCTCATGTTCCCTGCCCTCTTTCATCAAGCCAGATATCAGTAAGCCATACATTGCTGAGTTCAAAATGTCACCATTAGAAATTCTATCAATTGCACTGGACACCATAGATAACAGAGAATGATTGGCTATGAATGACAGTTGATCAAACAGTCTGCCCGGATCAGGTATCAGACCTTCGTTGACCATCATATTGAAAAATAAAACACATTCCTTTACTCTATTTTGTTTACTCATGCTATCAATAAGGATACAATATGTTTCCACATCAAGATTGCTGCCCACCATCAACATTTGTGAGAGGAATGCTAACAGATCTTCTGCCCTTCTTGACTTTGACAACCCATGCATGATAGTAGTGTGGGTGGCAATACAGCAAGAAATACCGCAAAAATAAGCTAACTTCCATAGTTTTATGGCTTTGTTGATCTGTCCTGAGTCACATACACATTTTATCAACTTGTAGAAGGAAAGGGAATGAAGAGAGCATCTCTTCATTGACATATAATGAAACACTTCAATGGCATCTTGAGAATGTTTGATGTCACAAAGGCCACCAACTAGTTCAGAATAAGAGGCAAAATCTAAAACCCAGTGTCTGGCAAAAATTTGATGAAATAGTTCCATTGCTTCTTCATACTTGCCCAATCTACAGTTGCCAACTACAAGAGCAGAATATGTTGCATGATCAAGAATGACAAATGATTTGATCATTCTGCCAAGAAGTATATATGCTTTCTTGGTCTCTTCATTCTCACAAAGCCATCTAATGATAATATTCCAAGATTGACAATCAGCTATGTTTCTCTCAGACATTGTCTCCAGCAGAACATTTGCTGCCAGAATTTCACCAGCATTGCAGCAACCTTCAAGCAATGTATTGAAAGGAGCAGGTTCATGAACTTGTGTATCTTCTAAAAACACTATAGCCTCACTAATTTTCCCTAATTCACAAAAGCAATCCATCATATCAACAAGGATATTATCTTTTGGTGACATGCCACTTTCTATCATCTCATTTATGAGGTCTACAGCAGAATCCAACTGCAAGTTGTAGCATAAGCACCCTACTAGAACCTCATAAATGAAAGAATTCGGCACAAGATCAGAATCTTTCATCATTTTAAACAACTTTACAGCCTCCTCTATTTTATTTTCTCTGCAAAAGAGAGGTATAATACAAGTATAAAAACCCAAATCTGGTTGACATTTGAGATCGAACATTTGCTCCAAAACAGTAGCAGCTTCAACCACGCGACCACTTTCAACAAGACCCTTCACAAGAATCTCAAAGGTCTTACTATTTGGATTGCACCCCTTATTGTTCATTCTTCTAAATTGATCTAAAGCTAAGTCAATCCGATTCGTGGAGAACAATACCTCCAACAAATAATTCAAAGTGTCAACTGTGGGTAACACACATGCCTTCACCATCTCTTTATAAACAAACAAGGCATTTTGAAAATCTCTACTCTCTTCTCCCACAAGAGCACCCAATAAAACATTAAAAACTTCAATTGGTGGCCTATAACCACCCGAATTCATGTTCACTAAGACAGCAATAGCTTCTTTGATCCTAAAATGCCCTACAAATGTGTGAACCAATGCCACAAGAGTTTCTTCAGCACCCGGGCACCTATCCTTCACCATGTTTTCACAAAAATCCCTCATTTCCAAAACATTCCCAGCCATACCCAGTTTCAAAATTATCCTAGAATACGTGTGAGAGGTGTGGTGAAAACTCTTTTGGCGAGAGACCCATTTGAATATCCTCACTGCTGAGTTCAAATCGCTTGTACGGTCCAAAACACGGATTAAGTTATCAGGCGCAAGCTTTTTTCTCAAAATGTTGAGATTTTGATCAAATTCAGATGAATCCTTGGGCTTAACAATTCCAGGGGTTTCTGAAATATCTGCAATACAGCTAGAAGAGAGATAAACCCATCTGAGGAATCGAGTGGGATGTGCCGAAGATGGGAGCTTTATTGCCATTGCTATGGAGTCAAAGAATAATTGAAGAGAGACAAATAGAAGGGAAAATTGAAATCTAACCTTGGTACTGAGAAGGATGTTGTCGCCAATTATGCATCGAGTAAAGTTCAGAAGAGTGAGTTAAATCAGTTATGGGGGAGCCAGCATGAGCACGGCAAATTTTCTGTTTGTGAACGATTTTCTTCTTTTATTTTTTTCTCCGAAAAAGAGTCTTTGGGTAATTCAGGCCTTTTTGATTTATTACTCTTTTAAAAAAAGATTTTTGGTTTTCTGAAACAAAAAAATTGTTTGGTTGGTAAGTTTTATAGAAACTCTTTTTAAAACATGCTCAGAAATTTTTTTTTTAAAAAATAGACATAAGTTTTACATGTCTTGATTTTGGGATTTTCAATTCTCTTGAGAAAAACAAATAGTATCAATAGATTTCACTAATGACACTGCTGTAATATATAATAAATAGTATTAATAGATTTCAGATAGTGCAAGATTTGTAAATGAAAAGAATTGAAGTTTTTATTTGAGAGATGATTATTAGATATTGCAAGATTTCATATTCAAATTTTGTAAATGAAAAAAAAAAAACTGAAAGTAGAGTTTTATTAAAAATAATCAGATAAATTTTTCAGATAGAATTAATAGATATTTTCATTGTGAAAAGAAAAAAGTAACAGACAAGACTACACAAAGCTCATGCTAGTTTTCCATCGGAAGTTCCAAGTTATCTTCTTGTCTCAAATGGTGCATGTCTGGTTTCATATGTATGTGTGTGTGTATAATCTAATTTTCGGGACCCATATTCCCTTATCATTTTGAAGAATCAATCAAACTCATCATGTGAGTGTTGACAATTCAACTCAGAATAGGAATTTCAGCACATGATTTTTTTTTTCTAATTTGAATTTTTTTATGTTGTTTTTTTTTAAGTTATTTTGGTTTTGTTATAAAATTGTCTTAGTGCAATTGATGATACACACAAAAGTGTTTAGGTTCCTACTAAGAATCAAATTTTATGTAGAGGTTTAGGGTTTAGAGTGAGAAGGAAGGACACATGATGTAAAAACAAATGGATACAGTTACCAATTCAAATGTAAAAGAAAATTTGACAATCTACAAGTGATTGAAAAATATTATAAAAAAATGGTTGCATTATGTAAAAGAAGAAAAATTTACTCACCATTGGTATTTCTTTCTTGATGATATTTAACAATTTAAACCATCGAAATGATTAAACTTAAATTTATTTTTAATTTTTTCAACAATCAAATATTAGCATTTCAACAAACTAATTAATTAATTAATCAATCAAATATTAACCTAACCAATACATAATCAATCAATTGATTATTGAATCAGTTATTACCTTGAAGTATATAATCAAGCAAGTCTACAATCATTTAGTGCTGATAAGTAATAATGCAATAAATTTTTTTAATAAATATTTTGTATACAGTTAAACCTCCATAAGTTAATAATCTCACTAAAATAACATCTTTTTGGTCCCAATTTGGACTAGTTTGTAAAATTATTAATTTTATTAAACTAATAAGAAATAACTTTTCAGAAAAAATTTATATAAATTCGCAGTCATATCAATATCATAAATTAATAATTTTCTAAAATTATAGGTATTACGAAGACAGTCCTTTAGAATTATTTTTTTTAGGGTTCCAACCCAAATTTGAAATAACAAGTCCTCTATTCTAACCCAACTTTGAAATAATAAGCCCCCTGTTCCACCCGACAGGTAATTACATTACTATAATTTATTTGTGTCGTTATTTTATTTTTAACTTTTGTTACACAGTGATTTTAAGAAAAATAATAATCCTCGTTAAAAATTAAATTGAGTATACATACACACACAAACACAATCAAAATATATTTTAAAAAGCTTTAAAAAATATTTTCCCAAAAAACTAAAAAAAAAGTGTATTGAAAATAAGATTGGACTAAACGTATTTACATAAATAAAGCGAATATAGCTAAGCTAATTCCATCCTGCTCAGCTTCAATCCATCTTGTAAGCAATCCATCCAAACCTTCAACCAAAATAGGATTGGACTAAGCGTATTTAATTAAATAAAGCGAACTCATGTAAGCTAATTCCAACTTCATCAAGTTGTTTACCAAGCATCAAATTTAAATAAAGGAACATAGCTAAGCTAATTCCAACTTAAATCAAATTGTTTATCAAGCACCAAATTCAAATTCAATGATTAAACTGAGTTTTTTTTTATTCTTTTATTGAACCGAGTCTAATCAAACTTATAATATATATACCAATTATGCTCAGACAGCTCTAAAACAACTCGGGTTCACTCAGCTATGATGGTCCGATGGCATCACCATTCATCCAGGTGCTAAGTGAAAATATTTCTAAGACAAGTAAAACTGTATTAGGAAAGACAAATTGATCGGGGTATTGACGTAACAAACAAGATTAACTTCCAAGCAAAATGAAAAAATAAAAATAAAAATAAGGCTGCACCAAAATTTAAAAAGCCGTAAGCTTAAAAATTAAATAATATACATTGCACAAAGCATATATTCAGATGGATATGATATACTAAGTTTATGCACAAAGTTACTAGCATTAAAAGAAAATGGAAGGTAGCAGGACCAGAGACCAATTCCCGACTGAATGACCCAAATTTCCAACTCTGCTTTGACAATAACATTCCAAAAGCCAACTCCAAATAAATAAACATTAAAAATCACAACTCTATAAGCACCATCAGCGAAAGAGATGTAGTAGAATGCTACCTATGGTTCCACGATCATTGATCATTTCCAAAATCTCCATATATCATGATTTGTTCATAGTGAAAATCCCCCAGTAACAGTTTCCTCCAATCTTGAGCACTTGTGCATGACTCAATATAGTAAATCATGAGCTTCAGTAATAAACTTACGAGTACAGTTTCCACCAATCTTGAGCACTTTAAATGTTGTCTGTTTGGTAGTTACTGCAACATTTTCAAGATATAACCAATGAACAATAGGCTATACAATAGTTTATGAATTGCATTCCACATAGTCACTGAACAATACGATTTGGTAGACCATTCCCCTTGTGATACACAAACAGCACAGTGGATTCACCTAACTTGCGTAAAGCTCGAGATACTTCCAGCAATGCATAGTCCACCAATATCGTGGATGCTACTTGGGAGGCTTAAATTGAAGTATCCAAGCGGTTCAGTTCAACAAGTCAATCTCCAAGCAAAATATGAGTAACAAAATAAGCAGAAACCAAAGTTTAAGGAGGAGGGCATATTGATTCCAGGATAGATCCACTATGATGTATTACAGACCACAGTGGATGTGAATTTGTAACCTCGGCAACCAAAAGAGACTCTAGGGTTTAGTATGTTTCGAGTTTCATATATTGTCCAAAAGCTAATTGCATTTCTCCCTTGAGTAGAACTGAAGAGCCTTACCAATAACCATATTAGTAAGATGTAGCATTCAAGGTACTGACCATACTATAGTTCATTATTACTACCTACCTTCGATTCGCATTAAAAAAAAGATTATTTAGATTATTCCTAATTTCCTGGTCCAACTGGCTGTTAATATATTCAGTAACTACTTCATTGTCACTGCATGCCTTTTGTAGTTATGGGCATGCTATGATCTCTGAATCAGAATTCACCTCAGTAAGAGTGATATTAAGTGGTTGCCAGCCCAATTGTTGATGCACAATCCATTTTTTAATGGTAATCACCATGTTCAAAATCTGTAGGATATCACCCAAACTATGATTTTTCAAGCACATATTCTTAATCACAATACCTGCTTCATACCTAGAGAAAAGATAAAAATAGACATATAAGGAGAAACAGAAAATTTTTCAGCAAGTGAAAATAAACTGAATTAGAAGATCCTTACTTGCACTGAGTACCCATCATAGCTAATCTTCCAGAAGGAGTGGTTAGAAATTTTTTAATTTCATTCCATGTCTCTTTTGAGTGCTTCTTAGGATTACCACCTATAGGGTTTACACACTTCCAAACCCTATCATTCTTACCAACAAATAATTGCAAAGCACCTACATTCTGCTTCACCACCATCTGCTGTTCAATAGCATTCTCCAAAGCCTTCTTGACATCTGTGTTGCGGTGCTTGGGATCTCCACATCGAATGCAATCTGTTATATTTAACTCAGTTGGCATAATTTTTTCAGTTTTTAGTGTGTTCAAGGCAAGTAAAACAACCCCTATAAGACCTTGGACGTATTCAGAAGGTTTAGGGCATCCTAGCGATCCCCAAATACCATTACCAGTTGTCAATGATGTAGGTTGGTATTCAGGACCATGTGGATGGCCGCTATACAATTGTTGTGTGTTCTGTGCCATATGTCCATTTTGCTCACCAATTGACTTTACAGGATTTGGAGCATTACTGTTAGAACTCCGTTTCAAGTCTCCGTTCCGTTGTTTAACAGGGCGTGGATCTTGAACGTTACTAGGATGTCCAGAAATTTTCAGACTGCTAATATCTGGCACATTTGTAACTGGTGTTGCGGAGAAGCTGGGTCCACCAGTTCTAGGTGGCACTACTGAAGTTGCAAAAGTTTGGGAATTTGGAGAAAATGAATTACTTGGTGCAAAAGGAGGTTGCAAAGGAAAAGGGTTTGATATTAACGGCTGTGAATATGGATTTTGATGATTACCCTGTAGATTACCATTATTGCCCCGCATTTTATCAGGATTGCCATGAATAAAATTTGGGTTAGATCCACTTGGGGGAACATTGTGGGTATAGATGCCAGGTCGAGAATTTATATTACTATAATTTTCTTGAAGTCCAACTGAAGTTGGATTCATGGCCTTGGCTCCATTTGATTTACTTGAATTTCTCCCATTTGTTTTCCCATGATGTCTAGAATCAAGTTGCCTTCCTGTATTTGGAAATTTCTGATTTCCTGTATGATGTTCTGAAAAGGAACCCACATGCTGTGGTATCTGAACGGCATTAGAGACTGGAATAGGTAAGGTGTCAGAAGATGATTGGATGTTATTATTAGCAAGTTGTTGTGATTCACCATTCATAAGAGGAGGTCCTCCGGCCAAGAGACTAGTCCAAAGCCACACACTCTTAGCAGCTGCAACTAGGGGTGCAGAAGCTTTCTGAGGCTGTGCAAGGAGAATATTATACCTCCTAAGCCGCAACTGGTGAAGAGCATTAGAGAAGTCTCGGTCACCAGAAATCAACAAGTAATTAGCAGGTGCAGGATTATCCACTGCCCAGAAAAGCATGTCAACAAGAATCTTTTTGTCACTTGCATCCTTAACGCCTGGTAGCAAATACAATAACATCAGTTAGACAACAACATCATGATTTGAAGTTTCACATTAACAGGAAGGCAAATAGATTTGCAAAAAATTATCCTCGAAAGGCTCGCATCATGATAACAAGGTAGTTCAACAGCAGAGACAAACAAATCAGCAAATTATAGGCAAACCCTAATTATGAGAATTGTGAATAGATTGCCTACCCGACCTACCCTAATGGCTGTTAAAAATTCCATCTTTAAGATAAGCATGATCAAATCAAACACAAAGAGAACCAAACAAACTAAAAAGGCAGGGAATACAATAAATCACACAGGTATATACGAAATTATAAACCATGGAATTTCTAAATTCTAACATGCGGAGTTATAAGCGAAAGTAAAGTGTCGAACTCTTCTCTCTTCAGTGTTTTTCTGTTTCAAAATATAGGTTTTAATAGATCTGATTTAAACGACGTTGTTTGATAATCGAAGCAAGCAAAGCTTGGTTATTGGAAACAACACGGCGCAGGATTGTTCTTCTCGGATCGGAGAAGCAGAAATCACAGAATCGACAATAACAAGCAAACAAACAGAAAACACCAACGATAATAACAAGTTAGGTTAGGTTATGCCTGGGATTGGCGATCAATTAATTTGAAGGAATGGAAAAAGAAAGACAGAAAGCTAAGTGAAGGCGATGCATAGAAGAAGAATAGATAGATACCGGCGGGGACATGGTTGAGAGAGATGCCGGTGCTGGAGAGGGCGTGCTGAACGGAGGCAGTGATGCGAGTGGTGTCGCCGTAGGCGGAGATGGAAACGGGGCCGCAATAGTTCATGCGAACGAGGGCGGAGCTTATGTTCTGAGCGATGGCGTGGGGATCGCAGCCTTTGGGCACGTGGCAGTTCTCAATGTCCCACCAAACCGACGTCTTAGCAGACGAATATTGCGCCTCCGCGTGCCCCGTCGCCGCTCCGCCTCCGCCCATCTTACTGATTCGAGAATCTTCTTCCTATCTACAAATTCGATCAAGTCAAAGCGATTCTTGTTAACTTATCACTACGGTTAGAGAGTATGTGGCTTATTTAGAAGGTAAGGGAGGAACTGTGTGTTGGACTCGATCGAAGCATGTGATTTGACGTGTTTGCCCCTTTGGTTTGTCAAAATGGGAATTGACTTTTTGACTTGAAATGTATGGTAAGGTAAGTTTGTTGGATTCCACTACCCTCTTTCGGCTCAGCTTCCTTCTTCCTTCTTTTTTTTTTTTTTTTTTTTTTTTTCTTTGATCATTTCTCTTTCTCTTTTAAGAAGGTGTCTCTTTCTCTTTCTCTTTCTCTTTCTCTTTCTCTTTCTTTTTATCGTATTCTGAAAAGGTATAAACTATTGTGAATTCTGACGCGGTTTGAACGTTGCTTTCTTTTTCCTATTGCCTTCAGTAGTTCGGTTAATGAGTTTTCTTAGAGATTAAGTCTTTTTTAGACCAACATGTAAATTTGTATCTCCTTTACTATGTGCGTATTTGTTAATAGACATAAAATGTAAAAAATAAAATATTATGGCCAATTATATTTTAGATTTCTTTATTAAATAAATTTATATTATTTTAATCTTTATAATTTTAAAATATTTTTTTTTGTCATTTAAATTTAAAATACATCACATTTGATCATTAATATGTTTTAGATAACATTTTTATATAAAAAAAATAATTAATATAGCGAATAAAATAAAAAAATATACATTTAAAAATGAAACGTACTTGTCAGAGTTGGAAACAAGAAGGGGGAAAATGTAGTGCAGTGTAGATATTATATCTGACATTAAATACAGAAGAAAAAAAATAAAAATAATAATAATAATAATAAAGTACTAGAAAGACAAATATGGGTTTGAAAGTAAAGGTGGAGAGGAGAGCCGTGTTCAGGTGTGGCCTGCTGGCTGCTACTGTGGGTGCCTTCCCTTTGTGATAAACAAGATATGCATCTTATCCGCATTTTGTCTTTTTATTTTTTAGCCTTCCTTATTCTCTTCTGTTTTTCCTGCCACCAAGAAATATCATCTCTCTTTCCTCTTTTCTTTTCTTTTCTTTTCTTTTCTTTATATGTGACGTTTACATATGTCAATTTTCCTCATGCTTTCTTCTTTTAACGTCACTGCTGCTCCAAACAATTCAACTCAAGGTATCAATATAATACATTGCCAATAAATGGATTCTGTCACTAGTTTTTTATAACCAACAAGTCAATTTAATTCAAATAAATTACTTATAACCAGTTAATACCTAATTAAAATGAGATTTCCAACAGATCAAAGGTGCTCAAAAGTAAAATTCGTCTCATCTTACTCTAATTCCTGTTCAGGCCCTATTTTTTTTATTTTATTTTATCAATTTCAACAAATTTTCCCTTAAAAAAATGTGTTTTACAGTACACGGGTAAGACTGTTCGTAACAGTAGTACCATACTGCATACAAAATCTTGCAAGCCAAAAAAATAAATTAAACGCCCACTGGTCTCCATATTACTGTGGCAGAAAGCGCATTTTCAATCATGGTTAGCATCAAATATTCCTCTTTTATTTATTTAGCTTTAGTATACATTCTGCAACCTTTCTTTCAAGAAATATTCTCTAAGCACAAGAAATATTCTCTAAAGGATTTTTTTTTAACCAAAATCTTTTGAACAAAGCTTTGTCTACCATTTCACTAATTGTCTGTACTACATCATATGTAGATTTAACAGCACAGTTTCCTGATAAGTTTATCTAGCTTTCATTTTCAAGAAATGTAATTGATCACAGTACAGCCATGAAGTCATCCGTTATTGGATTGTGTCACAAGTTAATAGAATGGTAGAGGCTAAATTGAAGACTCCACGACATCACATGATAGCTTAGCCCACATGCACTAGCTTCTTCCATATGCAAATTATGTATTGAGAGACATTTCTACAAAAAATATATATATACATATATTAACATTTACACATAAAATTTGTTTTTTAAGTATAAAATATCGCGAATTCATTAAATTTTAATATAATACATTAATAAATATTATTAATTTGTATAAACATTTATAACAGTAATAATATAATTTTTATTAAACGAAAATTATATTAACGGAAGTAATCTTAACATCTAATATATTTTTAGATTAATATGTAATATTTTTTGTAGAGTCCTATTTTAACTGCCTATTTACAAAAGAAAACTTAGTATTTCTTTTATTTTCCTTTGTAACAAAAAAAAAAAATACTAACTGTCCATTTAAAACTAATTGAAGTGATTGCGAATAACTCAATTACCAAACGAATTTAAGAAATGCATTAATGTCTGTTTGAAATAGCTTGCCATATAGGAAAGAAACCAAACCAAGGCTTCCTCTTGGAGTAAATTATTTGAGAGTCTGCCTGAACTTCACAACTAATTTCTTGAGAGCGCATATTAATTTCTGTATAGGTAAGCCCTTAAGCAGTCATAAAATGTCTTTCGCACACGAATTACGAACCAAAACAATTAATTAGTAAATAAAGTTTACTTTGATTCTTGAACACTATATTTGGCAGGAGAATTAAGTTAAAGGAGAAATAGGAATGGCAATATAAAATATAAAATAAACTGCAATTACTTTTAATTATGAATAATTTATTTTCCATTCTTGCAGTGAAATTAGGTGGTAAATAATGTGACAAGAAAATGGTAACTTGTGGTGGAGATGGAGTGACAATATGAGGATATAGGTGATAAATAGGAGGGGGGTAATAGAATAACAGGAAAGAAAAAATTAAAAAAAAAAATAAAGCAGGTTATAAAATGATGTTATTAATGAGTTTTTATCCTTAAACGAAATGTACAAGAAGTGTAAGGAGAGAAGCAATTGAAAAGGTAGGCTAAGTAAGGCTAAGGCTGGAATCCAAGTAAAGTCCAATAGAAGGGGGAATGGTATTACAAAATTGAACAAGTTTCTTTGATTGTGGTAATTTTGGACAGAATCCCAAGTAGTAAAGAGAAACGTTGGGTGGGGCCCCGTTTCTTGTTGGGAGGTTTCTGGACAGGTAAGTTGTTCCCTCTCATTGATGCACGGCTCTTGTCCAACCATGCCACGCGGTGGCATTTTCAGGCACATCCTTACGGTGCTGTCACTAGTCTCACATGCCACGCAAGACAATTTTTCAAGACGAGTACGTCCTAAGTGTCGCAACACCCCCTCTGCTTGCTCCCTCCCTCTCACCCTTCCCTTCCCTTCATTTTTCCTTAAAACCAAATGAAACAAAGACGTATCAGACAATACATACTATTTCACGCTCTATTTATTACTTCTCTATATCTTTCTTTCCTACATTTTTTCTTTTTCTTTTCTATCCAACAAATTACACTTGCAACCCTACACATTTCTTTCATCACTGCTCCATCTTTTTCCCTTCTTGCTTTACACCATTTTTTCTCCCTCTTGCTTCATGTATCGCAATTAATAGGGAAAGAGTTGCTTTCATTTCTAGATGCTTTAGCCTTCATTTAATATAGATGAGCCTAATGCCTATGCGATATTCGCATTTTATAATGAATAATGTTTCTAACCACGCAAGTGAAAAAAAAAAAAAAAGTGAACGTATATAACATGTATATGTGTTGGTTGGTCCAATGAATCATTTCTCTAATACACTATGCATTTTATCATAATTAGTGTTTTTAAATTATATTTTCTAATTTACTACTCCTATATGTTCAAAATTCTACAAATTCGATATATGTAATATGTCAATGCTTTACTATTATATGAAAGTGACACGAAACTACAGAGAATGTATGTTCACGATTTTCACTCCCCAAAAAATTTATGCAATCGAATCATATTGTCCATTTTTTATGCAGACTCACAATTTGTCATAGTTTGTTGAAAGAAAGTGGATCGTACAGCATTATACTCTAAAGTATGTCCTTGCATCTTTTTTATTCGCAAAATATGTTTTTCGTGTTTCAATGTCGAGTGATTTTTGTTTTCTCCTTAAATTTTGATCAAATTTAATCTTTAAAATTTTCTCCTTTAGGTTTTTAATTTCTGTAATTAAATATGTTATGAAATGATTATGCCGTATCTATTAATTTAATTTGATAGTCACTTATCAAATGTTTAAATAATTTATGAATTTGTCTGAATGTAAGACTAAAAATATTTTTGAGAATTTTTCTAGTAAAAAATATATATTTTAATAAAAAAAAATCTTAAAAATATTTGTAACTTGTATTTAAATAAGTCTTATATTTTTTGTCTCCTTTTTTTTTGTGAAATTTACTTGTAATTTTTTAGTATTTTTTTATTTTAGTCTCTCCATAATTTTTTTATCGATATTTATTTTTTAATAATTTTTTTATTAATTTTAGTCTCTTCATTATTTTTTAATTTTTTTAGTCCTTCTCTTCAGGTATTATTGTTAAAGAGATAATATGATAATTATGTAACTTGTCAAGTGGACTATTAGTATGATATAACAATCGCATAATGAAATATTATTAATTAAATATACTTTTATGTTAAGCAAAAATAGTAAGAATAAGTATGAATTTGTCAATAAAAAGCCTAAACACCAAAAAACCACCATAATACCATATCCACCACAAAATCATTTTTGTATTCTACTATTTATCTCTCTTCTTTTCTCAAATAATCATTATTTACTCCCTTCATTTGTTCACTCTTTTCTTTAACAAACCTATCATTATTGTCAAGTCGTTGTCATTTCAGGTGAACATAAAAATTCTTTCTTTCATGTACATGATATTTTCTCGTGTTTGTAATCTCATCACGTGACCATTTTTTTCTTTGATTTGGAATTTTCAATCTCTTTTTATAGCAATTTTATTATGTTAATAAATTTGTGACACCTTATAATCGTTAGAAAATGTCTTAAATTGACAATATTTTATTACATGATTATTACATCATATTGTAGTTCATATGACAAGTTACGTCGTTTGACACATTATCACTTAACAAAAATAGTTGATTAGAATGACTACAAATAATGTCATACAAAAGTGAAGAGACACGCATTAATAAAAAAATTGTTGAGGAATTAAGATCAGTCAAAAAAGTTGTTGAGAGACTAAAATTAATCAAAAAATTACTGAAAATTTAAAACTGATTAAAAAATATGAAGAAACTAAAAGAAAAAATTATAAAAAGATGAAATATTAAAAACATAACGTATCTAAAAATAAACACATGGATACAATGTGAGATGAGTAAGTCATGTAACATGTCACACGACTATCATGTTATTATTCAACAATGATAAGTAACTATGAACCCTAAAACATAAATAATAAAAAAATATAAGGAATAACGCTAATCAAAATTTTGATAAGAGACTAAAAATAAAAATCGCTAAATTTAAGATATCAAATATATATATATATATATATATATAGAGATTTAAATTGTTAAACAAGGTGTCACATATTTTTACATCTCTTTTTGTTGGAATAAGAATATTTTAAACAAATCAATTAATTTGTGTAATAGTGTGTTTAAAAAACTTTGCTTACCAGTGCTATATATAAAATCCTAATTTATTCTTATGTAGGATTTGACTAAAGTTAATCATTGAGACGCTTCCAATGCATCAATATAAGGTATAAAGAGATCTCTAGGTTTTTGGATTAAGTGACTTTGTAAAACAAAAGCTACAATGACTTTCTCTCACTTTAGAGTATTAGATAAATTTGATGGTACAAATTCTCACTTAATTATTTTTATTTTTTTAAATTTAAATATTAATTTATTTTATTATAATCTAAAACAAAAATATATAATTGTGCATGTAAATTAACTAGTATACAATTATTTTACTTTAAGAAGTGATATTTGTGAAAAAAAATTATTATCTAAAATGATCCTATCTAACTCAAATATAGTTAATTTTAATAACAAATATTAGTGATTTGTATATAAAAAAGTAAAAAATTTGTGATAATTCTTAATTTGTCAGAATTTTCTTCACAGTAAAAAATTATTCGAAAGAAAATTCTGACAAATTAATTGATAACCATTAAAAGTTTTTTTTGACAATTTTATGGTGTCAATTTTTTTAATATAGATGACATTCTGAATAATATTTAAGACTGTTAATTAAATTAAAATAATTACAAACCACTTAATTTACACACTCAATAATATTTTTATGGTTATAAAGTATAAAAAAATATAAAACTAAGTTAATAAATAAATAAAATATATAAATTTTAAAACAAACGACAAAATTTAGACTATGAAATTAATCAATTTATAAATATTTTGAATAAAATATGAGAATTTAAGAGTTTTATGTAAATGAAAAATGATAATATGACTAAATTTATCTAATTTTAAAAATAGTAAAATTTAATTTGCTTGAAAAAAATTGGAGAACGAAAGTTATGATTTGGTTAAAGTGAAATTAAACTAAAGTATTGTTTTCTAAAAGAACTAATCAATAACTAAAAAAAGTTAAAAAAAAAAAGAACTAATGAACAACCAAGAAAAGTTAAAAAAAAGTTTATATGATTTTATTTATTTTTTGTTTTATTCTTATTTTTTTTCTTTCGTTAATCATAATTTATTATTAACTAATATTGTGTAATGCATACAATATAAATGCTTATTTTTGTGTAACAAAAATTTAATAAATTCTTAAATATATAGATTATATTATTATTAAAATTTACAATAAATAAATATTACTAAATATATAGTTATATTTTGAATTTACAATAAATAATTTATATTGTCA
>JAMLFT010004373.1:0-19673 GCA_026544285.1 Pachyrhizus erosus | reverse complement strand
ATAATATCTTATAAATAGAGAGAAATATACGGAATTAAACCCAACCAAGTTCCTTTCCTTCCCATGCATATATACATCTTTTATTCATTTTATTATTGAATTGACACTCGTTCATGTGTGCTAATTTATTTTGAAACGGGGCAAAATTCTATTATACGTTAACTCTTAAAAATTTAAAAAGAATCCTAAGTTTTTCTATTTTATTAAGCCATGCTTGACCAAGGAAAGCCATTGGGCTTACAAGTCTTTCAAAATAGCCTCTCACAAGCTGCCTAAAGTAAAATAGCAAAGTATCTGTTCTCATTAAATTATAATATGCAATAATGATCACGACACACACACATATATATACACACACAATGGATTTGATTGTGTTAGATGTTTTCGTGTATTGAATTTTACTTTGAAATCATTTTTTTCCTATTTTTTCTTTGGACTTTGACATTACCTATTTTAGTCTCTCTAATCATTATTGTTGCAACATTGTTGAAACTAACATGATCATTAATTTTGATTTTTTGTTTGCAAAATGAATGCTTCTTGTGCTATTTGAACAATCTCTCTTAAAGGGGGAGAGATCTTTGGAAGACTTTAAAAAAATATTTTTCTTCTATCTTCTACAACTTACACCATAATATTTTGTATGATATGTTTATTACAAGTTTTTTTTTTTTTTACATTCGTAAATTATCTAGTTGAAAAGAGGATTTTTTTTAAGTTTTTAAAGTATCTTTTTTATATAATGATAGTATTGAAGTTTAAATCTATAAGTTCATGCATGCTACTCTAAACTTCTACCATTAAATCTATTACAATGGTTCAGATTTTTTAAGTGATTTATCCAATAATTCTTTAGCTTTAGAACAATTCTTAATATCATTCCTAAATATGCTAAAACAACTTATCAATACTCAAAAAGTAATATTAATTTGTTTTAAGATATATCCTTATTGCTTTTGTGGCTACTTAAAGAGTGTATTGAATCATAATTTTGCACTATTCCACTGCATATTTATTTTAAAAATTTATGATTATTTAAATTTAAAAGAGAGTTTTATTTTAAGAAAACAATCCTTCAACGTAAATGAGTAAATAGTTGACAGCACAATTTAGCCAAATATTGAAAATTAATAACATTTTTACTGTGATTGATTGATATTTTTTTTTATGAAACAAATAAAACATTCATTGAATCTTTACACGCTGTCCTTGCACAGATTGGCTGTACCTGACTGCATCATTCCATGCCACTTTTTAGATGTTTTAATACTTCTTTTAATATTTCTTATTGCCTCGATTTTTCTCAAGGTGCCAAGAAAATATCAATAAAGCCTTTGCATCTTGCTCTTGTCAATATCTGCTGCTCAAATTTAGCTAAATTCTGTTATTTGTTTATTGTAAAATTTAAATAAATATTAAAATTATGAAAAAATTTTAATGTATCTAATAATATCATGGTTCCAATTTAAATTTATCTATAATTATAATATTTTTAAAATTTATTTTTAATATCATTAAAATTAATTATAAGAAAATTTATTTTTAACGAGAACTTATTCATTTCTTCAATCTTTATTGAAGAAAAAAACACAACTTAAAATAACGTCTAATTATTTTTTATTATAAATTAATATAAATAAAATAGTTGAAGTAAAATCTAATAAAAAGAGTTAAAAAAATAAAATATCTTCTTATAAATAAAAATTGAAGTAGTGTCTAATTGTCGTAAATTTTTGCATCATATAAAAAAAATGATTCAGCTATGTTTTCACATGTTCCTACAAGCACGTGGAATAGTTTTAATACAAACCTGACGTGATTTTAATTTTTAACTTAAGCAACATAAGAAAATTTAGTTATGTCTTAAAACAATACAAGAATAATCAAATGTAAGGAAGCATAGCTTGTCTGTCAATTACACAAGCATAAAAAAATGGCATATTATTATTTTGTTGTGGAAAAGTGTAACTTGAACCTGACGTTGCCACAGTCAATATCAACATTAATAAAATAATTAATTTGATTGAAAAATAAATTAAAAAGAGAAGAAGAAGAAAATGAAAGATGTAAGAGAAGAAAACTGCGATGGGGGGAACACAAAACAGAGAAGAAAGGGGGCGGCAAAAGACAAATCAGAAACTGAAAAGGAATTGAACAAAAGCGTTGGTTCACAAAGGCACCAACCTAACACCTAACACCTAACACCTAACACCTCAACCTCAACTTCTCTAACACCGCCTCGAATTCGCGTTTTCTTCTCCGTTCGCCTCGTACGTTCAATTTCGTTCTATTTCATGCTATTTCTATGACTCTGCCTCCATTTAACATTTGATGTATGGTTTTTCCGATCATTTACTTGTTTCGTGCCCCGTTGATATTTGTTCAAATGAAATTAACTCATCCGTTGATTTTTTTTTTTTTGACATAGCCTTTTTCGGTTTATTTCGCTTATCATATCCAATAATTTAGTTGTTGAATTATATATGCTGTTGTTGGAGTGAAGGTACCGTTGAAATTTTATCAGCTTTGGACTTGTTTTGAATTTTGTCAATCATTTCCTTGGGGAAAAAGATGTAATTCAGAATGAGATTTTTATTTCCTGTTTATATGTTTTGTTACGGGGGAGAATTTTTTGGTGTCAGGAAGAATTCCTTTTTCCTGTTAATCAAAGTAATTCGTCATCATATTAGTTTGTGATTGTTAGGGATGCTTAGGCGAAAGAAGAAAGACAAAATAATATAGATTAATAGTATTATGACATTGCGCGTAAGTTGGTGTAGCTACCCTACGCTTACTGTCAATTTTTACAGGCCATCTAAGTTTGATTTTGTGTAATTGCCATTGAACATGAACAACTTTTAGTTTTTCATGGGAAAGGGAAGGGAGGTTAGTTTGGATGGAGAACTTTGCATGGGAAAGGGAAGGGAGGTTAGTTTTTCATTTTTGAATTTAGAGAATTATTAAATGTTTTAAACAGAAGAATGTGGGGTGATTGGAAGGTTATATGATAATCTCAATATTTTAACAATTGTCAACTATGGAGAATGTTTACTTGAAATGGAAAATTACCCCTCCGTTCCCTTCCCCACCAAACTTGTCCATCCAGAAATACTCGTAAATGATGAAAATCTAGCCTTCTTAGGTGTTATGGCCTTCAATGGATTAAGAACTTGGGGAAGCGTAACTACTAAGAAATTGCAAAATTCTATGCTGGACTTCTAATAAGTTTTTTTTTTTTTTTTTTTTTGTCAAAGCTGCTGCAGGCAGTATATGTACAGCAATTCTACCAATTTGGTTGAGACTCCACATACGTGACAAGGACAGCCCTTTCTCCTTCTTGCACTCTATTCTGGACCTTTGTTTGAAGTTAAAACATTTTACACTGACTGTGGTCATTGATGTGGCCCATATACTTGCTATTCAACAAGATTCTCAAGTCAGGGGATGAAAGAGAATTAAAAAAAGATAATTTGCCCATATACCTGTTTCAGCAACCATCAAATAACATAGATTCCCATCCTCCCTCCTTGCGCCGTTCACACTTCATTGATGTAAGAGCATGAAGTGTATCTTAAAACTCATTCTTTACATATTATACTAGAAATATTCTTCTGTTGATTATATCTGTAATAAACGTTATCTAATTATGCTTATAGGTACCACACATAAACCAAATATATACATGGGATTGTGGCCTTGCTTGTGTCCTGATGGTTTTGAAAACTATTGGTGTCAACAACTGCAATATTCAAACACTGGCTGAACTATGCTGCACAACTAGGTTTTTTCCTCTATAAAGGCTTAAAATTGTAGTTGCTCTATCATATGATATTATTAAAACAGAGAAGGAAATAATTTTATTTCTTTGATAATGTTTGAATAATACAACTACTGATTTATAAACAGAATTAGTCCCAGAGAAGAAAGTAAATCTGCTGTAATCAGGAAAATAATAGAAAACAATAAATAGTCTGTCATCTATGATTGGATCATAATTCAGATTTTATTCAAATTTTATTTTGAACAGGTTTATTACAAAATCAAATCAAGGCATAAATTAAGAAATGATTGATCCAAAATTAAGGACAAACTTGCAACAGAAATGCTTGAAGATCCTAGACCATATATGCATGGATGTTTCTAATGCAACTAAGAAGGAAGCATAGTTTGGAGTCTTTGGACTTCAATAGGTTAAGAAAAGTGAAATTCCTTTATTAAGCACACTCACAACCTTGTGTGGGACTGACTATGGGTTCTACACAAAGTTGTGAGAATATACTCTATATGACTATGCCTATGCAAGTATATCTCTAGTCCTCCTCACTCCTTTGTCTTTCTTTAATTGGAAATCATAGACAATGTTAATCAGTATTTCTTAGTATCTTTACATTTTGGACCAAAGTATCATCAAATTTTGTAGACTAAAATACTAAATACATGTATTTGATGCATTGTGATTAATGTAGTGATATTATGTATATAACTCGCCCTCCTCCTTTGACCCTTCCTCGTTTTTTAGCCCAGAGTTGTCACTTGCATTTTAAATCATACCTTGTTACCTAAAAATAATAAGACGATCTTGCTTTTATAATGTTTTAGTACACATTTGTATATTTATATTTGATAATCCCATGGCTGTTGTTGTTATTATTATTTAATATATTTTCCTAGTAAGGTTTTGTAAACAGTCAACTAACTAAAAGCTTGAGCTGTTAGATGAAGTCACATAAATAATTTGATTATATTTCTAACAACTCTCATGCAAGAGCCTGTTGAGCTTGGGCTTGCAAGGTGGACAATGCACAGGCTCCCTACATTGTGCTTAAATTTGACATAAAATAAGAAAATTGGGGGTGGCATGAGGCAGTTTGTAGACTACTTAATCATAGAGGTTTTGATACCATATCATAAGTAACTCTCCCAAAAGATTAAGCATTTGGCATTAGATGTATATCTCCCTAGTGTTTTAGGCTCCCTGGCCCAAAAGTGGTATTAGAGCCAATGTTTCAGCTTGGACAAGTATGAAGAGACCATCTGTGGCCTAATTTTTGGAAGTCTTGGCTCTTGGTGACACTAATGAATACTTGAAAGGCTTCTACTGAAGGATGACGATTGTTGTGTGCAGAATTTGCACATGAGAGTGAGATAGTTGGGAATTCAAGTGAGTTAGTATTGGAAAATCGCCTTAATTGCTGTCATCCCTGGCTTACCTTAATTGTGACCTAATTTAGGGGTTGCATTAATTTCAGCCTCAAGGGTGGTGATTTATTCCCTCATCAACTAGAGATATGGCTTAAATAGAGCTTATAAAACTTGGACAATTGGTGTGTCCTTACCTTACAAGCCGGTTTTGTTGGATTGAGTTATGCCTTAAACTCAAATTTAAATATGGTATTAGAACCTATCTTATATTCACTATTGGGTCACCTACATTTTCCATGCTCCAAGTAGGTAACCCCTGGTGTGAGGGGGAATATTGGAAAACCATCTTAATTACAATTACCCTTGCCTGCCTTAGTTGTGGCCACTTTGAGGGTTGCTTTAATTGCAGCCTCAAGGGTGGTGGTTTAGTTCTACATCAACTAGAGATATTATAGCTTAAATAAAGCTTATAAAGCTTTGGCAGTTCTCACCTTACAAGTCGGTTTTGTGGAGTTGAGTTAGGCCTTAAGCTCAAATTCAAATAGTTAGGTGCAGGTTTTAAAGTCCTATATTGGAAGGTATGGACAAAGTAAGGGCTTTTTAATTGGAAAAGACCCATAAACCTAATGTCTTAAGGTCTTGGGTTAAGATGTAGTGTTTGGTCCATTGTGTGATCCCTTGCTTAGTTCATTGGATATGGATCTCCCTGGTGTTTTGGGCTTGCAGACCCAATAGGTTTATGTCATTTGGAAAATACG
The DNA here is from genome assembly GCA_026544285.1 of Pachyrhizus erosus. NCBI lineage: Eukaryota > Viridiplantae > Streptophyta > Magnoliopsida > Fabales > Fabaceae > Pachyrhizus > Pachyrhizus erosus. Next base: position 13,773 of record JAMLFT010004373.1, on the reverse strand, counting down.
TATTTTATCCTAATGTAAGCGTGTGTTCATAGAAGCTTCCACTTGCTAGTGAACATACTAAGCCAGATTCCTTGAAATAAAATTTTTGAAGACTTGATAAACAACTTATATCAATGAATTATTATTCCATGTGGTATTTGGAGTTCAACAGTCAGAACTAAAGTTTACTTCAGGATTCATGATCTGTTATCCTTTTCTCCCCCTATATATATGTGTGTGTGTGTGTGTGTATACATAAATAATAAAATCAATCATGACATGACAGATATTCCTTATCCTATCTAGTAAAATTTCAAAAAGCAACTTGGAAGTTGGTCATCATGTATTGATAGATTTGCAAAATATAGGAATTAGGATAGTCTGGTTCTGCATGTAATTTATGTCTTTGCTTACACAGTATGGAATTTAAGTTACAAAACCAAAGTGCTCATCAGATTTTTCAAGTAGGGGAAAAAAAAAGGAAAATGAGAATTGTTTTATCTTTATTTTAATGGTTGAATATAAACACAATTTATATTTTTGTTGACTTTTCAGGATGATGCTGCCAATCATTAAAACTTTATTTTTGCCAACAATAGCATCAATCTTAATAAAATAGTAAAACAAATTAATATCGTGTACAAAAAAAAAACAGATGAATATTGTAATTTGATATGAAAATGTGTGATGAACTTCTCACTGTTTACTGCTGTTTTGCAGCATTTGGACTGTTGATTTGGCGTATTTATTACAGAGATTTTCTGTTGCTTTTTCCTACTTCACAGTGACATTTGGGGCAAACCCAAACTATTGCGTTGAATCATTTTACAAGGTGATTCATTGTCATACTGAAATAGTTACAAGCTCTTTAGTTTTTTCTTTTATAGTATTAGTAAATCCCCAATATGTAATAATAATTTTTGAAACATCAATTTGGTAATGAAATCATGATTTTTTATCATCAAACAGTAACTTAGGGTTATTTTGTTTTTGATGCTGCAAAACTACCATTTGAAGTCTGAAGAGTAAATAGATGTAATAATCTTTTGAAGAGCAAATTAATGTTCCAAAAATGTTGAGGACCAAAATGGGGGTTTATTATGACTCTTGTGTCTTTGCTCATGTCTGTTTGGTTGAAGAAATTGAAGATATAATTTTTTATTAAGAGTGGTCAAAATATGGGTTTGAGATATCTTGGTATCAAAGTATTAGCCAAGAGGAATTTAAATGGCATAGGGTTAGGTGATTCACCAGTGTAAACAGAAAAATGGACTTGTTTTGCCTAAAATGTACCAGAGCTTAGCTCTAGGTCTTATTGATAATCACGATTGAGTGGAATGGGTACCAGTTTATAGGTTATGTCATGTCCAATCTTATGATTGTCACAATGTTGGTTAATTGGAGAATTTGAAAGAACTGTGCCATATGGATCTTTCTTTTGCATGCATTCAAATGCTTTGTCTACCTATCGCATAAAGTTGATAGCATTTTGTTATAAATATTGTGTAGGAGGAACTGCCTAATGATCTAGTGAGAGTGGATTTGCTATTTCAGAAAGCAATGGAGGCTGGGATTGATATACAGGTATGCTGCATGCCTGCACCTTTTTTTATTGGATCCCTTCAGTAGCAATCTTAGAGAAGTTCTGAGATTGTCATGTATTGGAAAAACAAAGGAAAATGTTACATCATTTCTTTCAATTAATGTTTTATTGTTAGTATGTATTGGTATGAAATAATTAAAGGATGTGAACTCAGTTCAGTCAGTTGCAATTTTACTACATACATTGAGCATTGGTAAATTAGCTTAAGCATATGTAAAAAATTAGTTATTGGAGAAGTTAATATGAGAGAGCTTTTACGAATTAACTTATGCATAAGTTAATTTTAGCTTGTGGAAAAACTTATTTCATTTTTTCTTCTTATTTTTTTCTCTTATAAGTGTTTATGGAAAAATGTATTCAAACAGACCCAATAACAAATAGAACTTTATGGTTATTATCTTCTGTGTGGACTGTGGAGACTTTTTATTTGCTTATGGATTTGTTGTTTCTTTATAAATAGCCAACAAACCTTTTGTTAAAGAATAAAAACAGGAAAGAAAAAAAAGATTTTATTGAATTAAATGAAAAGAACAGAAAATATGAGAGACATCTCTCTCTTCCAAGGGTTTTCTCCTTTACAAAGAGCAAAAGCTCAATTTACAAATGATACAAGATAGAATGCCTCTTCCTTTACATCCTCCTTTTTATTTATCAAAGCCACTCTAACTGACTAACCGTCTACTAACAAACTCCAATAACTGTCCTAACTTTTAAAAATTTTCCAATTCCCATCTTCTTACAGTGCAGGTCAATTAGTGCAGAAGAGATTTCTATTCTCATATTGTCTGGGAAACATATTGCTATTGCATTAGTTGATCACAACAAATTGAGGTACAAGTTTCTTATAATCCTTTCTTTGCTGGCTTTAATACTTTATTTACAATAACAGTACTACATTTACATACTCCAGTTGCTCTTACCAACTTTAGCTAGCACCTAACTGAGGTAAACCAAGTTCATTCATTAACAAACTCTTTTTTAGAAAACTTGCTACCCTGGGTGTAATGTAAATTCTTTACTATTTCATTTTTTCCCCCAATAATGTCGTTTTCCTTGGTGATGGGCAATTTTAGCTGCTTCTGAAAAGGTTCTGTTTCAGTCATGTTTTGCAAGAAGATGTTCCTGTGCCTGGTGTTTTCAGCAAGAACCCTGGCTACACAGGTGAACATTTATATTTTAGCTTTAACTTATTTGCATCTGTTTTGGATGTATTCTTTCCAAGTGGAAGTTACTACCTACAACTGTCCTATACATACGAGTAGTATTCCTTTTTTTATTTATTTAGACCAGCAGTGTGATGTTCTAAATAACTTCTTCATATGATAAGTTTAGACAAATATATAAACATGTTCTATTTCAATTTTTCATTAGGGTAACGGGCAGCAAACATTTTCATGGCTTTTCACTGACCTTCCTTCAAGAAGATGTGTTATTATGCTGCATGAACCTGAGGACCTAGCTCCATCATTTTTATACACCTCATAAGTTTGTGAACCCATTAATTTTCCTTTTCTCAATATTTGTTATTTCCCCTTTTCTTTCAAATCCATCCCAAAAGAAAAAATTATGTGTTTTTGAGGACAGGGAAGCTAGTGCAAAATTTATATATCACTCTGTATTGTAGCTACATTAATTGTTTCTGCTGAAAAATGATTGCAAAGATTGATAGCTGTTGGTTTTCTAAAGTTCTAATTCTTGAACTCCAAGATTATGCTTGTTTGCAATTGTCAATATGAGCAGATATTTTTCTAATGTGTGATATGTGGCTGTGTCAATATCTTCCCAACAGATTTATTCTTCTATTAGTATTTATCCAAATATTCTAAAATTAATCAATTTATTAAATGAGCTAATAAGTAGAAAAATTCCATTGACAGGTCACTATGTGTTGATATGTGGCTATGATGCTGGAGCAGATATGTTTGAGATTAGAGATCCTGCCAGCTCTAAGTATCCTCTTTTCCCTTTTTTTACTTCTGATTTTATATTAAAATTTTCTGCACAATACTACTTTTTCCTTATTAATATCATTACCATTATATTTGGATCACAAACATGACATGTAAATTCAACACTCATTAATGATTAAATGATTTATTTTTTTAATTTCTTTTCGAGAAAAAAAAAAATCTTAGAGCATATAATGCTTATATAAAATTAAGTAATATAAGAAATATTTGTTTCTCTGAATGTCATCATTTTTTCCATTTTGATCATTATTTGCATGTTATTGTAACAAATTCACAGAGCATTGCATATTTTTAGTAATTTTGTGTTGGCATCTAGGGATTATAGTAATCCATGTTCAAAGTGTCATTTAACAGTGAATTGTAGGTTTTTATCCTTTGGAAAAACGAAAATAATCTCATTTTATTTTATGTAAAATCATATTCCATTTTCTACTGCATGGGTATATAGACAGGTATATGACTCCTTAAGTTCATTATAATAACAGAGATATTATGTACTGTGCTTTCAAGACAATGTTGTACATAAGTGTTGCAGTCTTTTAGGTATCACATGAATCAAAAAATAATTAGTAATATGAAAATCTATACCTTTAGAGAGCCTCTAGGAGGAAAAAATTTCTATAATAGAGTTTTCTAATGAATTTGACAAGAAAAAATATGTTTAAGTGGAGTTGTTGCAAGTCATAGCTCATAACAACTCATTTTTCAAGGCAACCTAATAATTCTAGATGTAATTTTATGCCTCCTGAGTCTTCGAAAAAAATTTATTTTCTGCATAATCACTTATTCATTGTTTCTCATATAGGCTGCATCTACTCTGTTGAGCATTCATAATTATGCGGTTTTTGAAAGCTTTCCGGTTCCAATGTTCATGAAATTTATCCAGGCAGTGGATGCTTAATGATACTGATAATGGTTCCATTCTGATTGTATTACTGTTATTATTTGTTAAACCTTTTGTTTTACTGAATAAACCATTTATTTCCTTAACTTTGTTGTATAAGCATGTAACTGTTTAGAAGAGTAAGAGTACTACGTAGTTATGGTTACAATTTTGGCTTACGGAGTTTAAAGTATCAAATTTGCACATAGTGCTTCTATAACCATATATTCAATGAAATAACGTGCCAGATCAAAACTAGTAGCATAAGTAGACAAACTGTCTTTCTGTTGCGTTAGTTTAGATGTCTACATACATGCCTTAGATGACAAAAACCATTGTGTGAATATTCTAAAAATTGTTTGTTTGCCTCATGGTTCTAGCTCTATTCCTTTTCACCATGGCCGAATTTGCTGATATAGCAAAGGACACAATGCAAATGGGTAAAATGACATTGGTCAAATAATCTATTCTATTATTTTTCATAAACAATATGCTGGGATATGACAAACATCTGCATATTATTTGAGTGCGTAAATTATTGCCTGGTTCTTTTTTGTGATTTTGAGCCTAAAATAAGAGTTGATTAGTCATCTTTATAAATTTACAAATTCAAAATTCTCTGAAAAATGTTCAGGAAACATAAGAGGATTTCTTCGAAGTCTTTAGAAGAAGCTCGCAAAGCCTTTGGAACTGATGAGGATCTTCTTTTGGTAAGCATCGTGTACCGCTAATCATCTTTCACTAAGCTATTTGATTTATGCTACTAAACTTTGCCTCAAGTTTTAGCCCAGGTTTCTGTTAAACTTTATTTTTTCAATTGACCAATAACTAACATAAGTTTAAGTGTACCTTTTATTTACTTTTGGTTAACTTAACGAAGTATTGAGGAGTGCTAGGAATGGTCTTAGGTGTGTACAAACCTGAGATGTATTCAGACTCTGCCTGGTCATTGAGTATCAAAGCACTAGTGCAAAGGCGTGCAGTTTTTCTTTGATGAATCTAAGGTTCTAAGTGCTTGTTTTGCATTGAATTAAGGCTAAAATACTAGAATCTCATTTCAAGATAGGTCAATTTTAAAGAAACCCCAGTAGTTCAAAACTCTTTAATTTGATTCCTTCTGCACAAGGGACTATTTTTACACTACATTGCAGGATTTGGTTAGTTTGGGGAATCAGGTTGCTGAGGTTTGAGCAAGAAAGGAGTTTTCTGAATCTGACCTGCAGACGGAGGGGGTTCCTTGTACACTACCCTTGAATTAAATCTGTGTAATCATATTGTTACATTTGTTTAAAAATTAAGTATCTTGGGTCCATCATACAATACAGAAAACTAAAGGTGATGTAAGCCATATGATTCAGGGTGGATGAAATGGAGAAATGACTAAAGGTACTGCCTCAAGTTTAAAGGAAACGTTTGCTTAAACAGCTATGATATTGTATGAAACTAAGTGTTGGGTAACAAGAGAATAAACTCACTGTATCAGAGATGAGAATGTTGTATTGAATGAGTGGATGTACTAGATAAGACAGGGTTAGAACCGAATGCATTAGAAAGTTGGAGTAGCATCTATTATTCTACTATAAAAAAAATGGTAGAACCATGTCCTAGTTGATTTGGATGTATGTAAAGAAGACTTGTAGCCATAATACGGAGTAGATCTAATGGAGGATGACCCTATTGCTAGAGGTAAAGGAAGATCAAGAAAACCACAGGCAAAATCATTAATGATTTATAGGTCAATGATTTATCTGTAGACATGATTCATAGTAGAATATTATGATGTCATTTGATCCGAGCAACTGACCCTGCATGGTAGGAAATGATTTGATTGTTGTTGTCTAAAATGAGCGAAGGCGTGTAGGGAATAGGTGACTCAGGTTTTTCATTTGAGTTCTTGATTTTTGTTTCCTGTTTGAAACTTTTAAACATTTTAATTTTAATATATATTGTCCTTGGACTCAAATATAAGCAAAAAAAAAAAAAAAACCTTGTATGGTGAATTTAAATTTAAACAAATCTAACTATTTTCTTCTTATTTAATGAAATCATTCTTGAAAACCCTTCATTTATTGTATTATATTTTAATGGTTCTTTTTTATTCATGATATCAAGTTCCCATTAAGGACATTATAGGAAAACTTTATTTTTTAATTGAGATTAGTAAAATTAAATTATGTTAACCAACTTTGTTAATTAGTGTGAAATTAGTTATTTTTGTTTATATTTAAGTCGAGAAGAATTGCCATCTTAAGTTTCTGTTAGCAATTGGATGGATCATGGATGCTGATAAAAATATATTCATTCTGCATATGCCCCTGCGTAGATGGTTTACTGTCTATGGAATTCACAAGTGATTTGTTATCTCAGGTGAAAGTTATTTTGTTAAACTGATTTTTTTTTAAGTAAAATCCTTAATAGAGCTCTGTAGTGGTTACATGTTTTGTGGGTAAGATGGTTGATGTGATGTCACACTAGTGCAACTATCATAATCTTAGGACTTTGAATGAAACTTTTGACCATCGTTTATTCCTTTTATATCGATATATCTTGTTTATATCATTATTTAGTCCAAGAGAATGCTAGATAATCGTTCTTTGACACATTCTATATTATTAGATTAATTTCATGTAGTTGCATTCCCTAATTTTTGGGACCCACATGATTTTGTTGCTTTCCCATGGATTTCATCCAATAATAGAAAATATGTAGAAACAAGTGTGTAAAAAAAAGTGTATTTCTACTTCTTACTCTACACTTTTGACAACGCGATATTATAGTGTGAAATAATTATTTTTTTCCTTGCACGGCCAAGCAGATATCTTTGGAGAAAAGCAGTAACCATCATCAACCTTCTCTGCAACTTTCCAATGATGTCAAAACTGATACTTGATTTTCTTTACCTGTTTTGCAATGATTTGCCAGTTATGTTGTTGCTTTTTTTATTATTATTATTTGCATCCTTGTGTATTTAGTTGCTACACTTATTATTTGTTTATATTCCCAGTATAAACCTCTTAAAATGGTTTCGTCTGGGTTTGTATGTACTGTGTAGGTTTACTCAAAACTGTATAGTAACTAAAAATTCATTCTAATCTTATGTAAATCATGTGTTCTTTCTCAGAAACGTGAGACAGAACTTTATTGTCGTTAATGGATTCGGAGTTCAATTGCATTGCTCTAGCTGCACAAAAAATTATCTTATTTTACCTGAAATAATTCAAAAAGAAAAGGTTAATTTCTGACTACATTGCTTATTCTAATCTTTTCTTCCCTTAACCAAAGTATAGGCCTTCTTGCCTGCCACAGGAATGAACTCGATCATCTGATTATGTAAAGATAACCAGCAGCATCAATATGCAATATGTATAATTAAATCCCATTCTCTTGTTAAAAACAAGAAAATAAAACATTTACTGATGTATGAGATAGTTTTACATTTTCCTGATAGCTACCTAAACCATGAATAATCCACATAGAACTAAATACTCTGTAATCATAGGCAATAACCAAATGCTGGCTAATCTCACAGAATAATGTTCTTCAAGTCAGGCAAGTATTCTTGTTTCATTCAAGGTAAGTAACAATAAGGGTTCGCTCTTGAGATCCTTTCTCACTAGATAACAACATTCAAATCAAATGTATTTAGGAAATTTGCGATATTATAATGCTTCACAAGGAATGTGGCCATACAATTTTGAATATGCTCATGTTACTTTAGTAATAACCATACATGAATAACCAAAATTTTGACAGTAAAACATACCAACACTAAGAGTTCCAACTAAAATCCCAACAATATTAGAATCCTTAGCTCTCTTCACCAGATAACATCTGCATAGTCATCGCCTATGTTTTGAATACATAAGATGATTTACACAACATAATAGTGTGTTTATATTGGGATACACCTATGTTTAAGAATCCTCCTTTGTTGAAACAAGTCTGTGACCATTCAATTTTCATTTGCTTCGTATCTGATTAAAACCAACATATAAAATAATTAAAATCATGATTCACCAGAAAACCTATAGCAGAAAAGTTAAGACAACGCAAAAATTTGGGGGAAACTAGCTTCACAAAATATATCCTTTTGTTAAGGGATGCAGGACAAATAAATCTTGGCCACACAAGTCCTGAAGCCTACTAGCTTGCTTCTCCCGTTGTTGAGCTGGAAGCCCAGCATCTCAACACTCGGGTTTGTGTCTGGTGCATCTAATGGTATAGATTTTGTTGTGCTGGTTCTGAAATATCAAGATGGGGGGAGGAAGTTATGGTTCGTGTGATAACTAATTTAAGATCTAATAATTGTTGTGCTGATGGAATTTCATGAGTTAAGTTTTGCTGTGCTGCTGCATGAAATTGAATGGAAAGGATTCTTTGTTTGGCTCTCAATTCTGCTGTTGAGCCTTTGGTTACTTATGATAGTTAAAATGGATTTATATAAATGTTTAGGAATTGATCGAATGAGGCATGGTGAGTGTGAATCGTATTTGAGGAAACTTTTGCTTTCTCTGTACCTGGCAGTATAGGACCCATAGAGGGAGGGACTTCTTGTTGCAATGGGTTATGGATCCATTGCTAATGGGCCTAACTGCGTTGGGTTAGAAGTGGGTTAGTACAATCCAACTAAAAACATTATTAGGTGAAAGATTTTAAATAGATAAATATAACAATGAAAATACTATAAATCATAAATAAGTATGATAATGATAATATTAATAAATGAAATGATAATCATAATTATAATAATTTTTAAATTTTAATATATTTCTAATTATCTCACTAAAGTAAGTGAAATTAGGTGTAAGGTGAGTTTTTCTATAAAATTTTAAAGCGAATCATAAGAGTTGATAAAAAGCATAAGCTATATTTTTTATTCTCAAGGAATGAGTGAAAGGAAGGCAGGACAAAAGAATATGCTTTTTTATTATTGTTGTGATCAATTAAGAATGAATTGATTTTACTGGATGAATATGAATTGTACTGTCATGGATTTGTTTGATTTCTCAGGGATTTTATCCAATAACAGAAAGTATCTTGAAACAAGTGTGTAAAAAAAACGGAAAAAAAAAAGTGTATTTCCAACATTCTCTTAATTGATAACTTGTTATGTGTAGTGTGAAATAATGATTTTTTTATTCCTAGCATGGGCAAGCGGATAACTTTGCAAAAGAACAGTAACCATCATCAACCTTCCCTGCAATTTTCCATTGATATCAATACTGATTCTTGATTTTCTTTGCATGTTTTGCAATGATTTGCCAGTTATTGCTGCTTTTTCTTTTTTGGCATATATAACATATTCCTTGTGTATTTTAGTGGCTACACTTACCTTATTATTTATTTATATTCTCAGTATTTAACCTCTTAAAATGGTTTCGACTTGGCTGTATGCATGTACAGTGTAGGTTTTCTCAAAACTGTATAGTAACTACAATTTCATTCTAATCTTATCTGTTCTTTCTGAGAAACGTGTGAAACAGAAACTATATTGTCGTTAATGGATTCGGAATTCAATTGCATTGCTCTATTTACAGAAAAAGCTATGTTATTTTGCCTGAAATAATTGAGAAAGAAAAGGTTAATTTCTGATTACATGTCTTATATTCCATTTTGTCTGCTTTCTATCAATTACTATTGGATCATGTGATAGTTGATCATTCTTCATTAAGCAGGTTGTTGTTCAATATGGTCACTCACGATAGATGAATTCCATTTAGTTGCAGATTTCCATGATTTTAGTAATGCCATTCATCATTCATGTATAGAGAAGACAAGATTGCTCCAGGTAATGTATGTTCTATTCAATAAATGCATTAAATGCATCCTCTCTCATTTAGTGTGTTTACTCTAAATACATGAATGCGTGTATTATTTTGTAGTAATACACTTACGTAGACTCCCACGTGCAATAAATAAGTGGAACGCAGTCCTGGTTTTGGGGCTTTTCACCATTTGGCACAGCTTTTAAAACCTAAAAAACAATTTTATGTGCAAGCACGGTGTGTGTTAACTGTTAAGATTCAATAATTATATTCCTAGGTGGCTAGTCATTGCCGTGTTTTTCTCAAACAACGGTTGTCATTACTATGATTAATTTTTTGGTGAATGAGGGTGGTGGAGGCATGGTGAATTGGTGACGGAAGAAAGTAAGTTGGTTAAAACGGTGATAGATTCTATCATGGAAGTGGAACTCACTTTTCCAAGAATCTTCTAAAACAGAGTTCCCCGACACACCGTCTCTTTCCCACACAACAACAAGACATCTTCGTCTCATTAAATATAAATAGTAGGCTGTCATTTAACCAGTACTTAGCCGTATCAGTGAACTCAACTCAGATTTCTTAAATACAATCTCGCTTTAAATTTTGTACACAAAAACAAATACGTGTTTAAGATTAAACATTTTATTAAAGTTGGTCAGAGGTATTAGTAAAATTGATCAATTATTCACATCAATAACATGATACTTAAAAAAAAAAAATACTAATACATTACTATTAAAAATGAGAAAATAGTTTTTGATTCCTTTAAAATTAGCTAATTATTTAATGCCGAAAATTAACTAATTCTAAGTTCTTATTATAGTGTATTTTAATACGCGTGATTATCAATTATCATCCGCGAACAAAAGAAGAAAAAAAAAAAAACTAAATAAGAAACAATAATGACTTAGTTAATTCTGCTTACAATAATTGTAACATTTGGTGGTGGGATCAGATATCACTTACTTGTGTTTGTCACTCTATCATGTTCTTAGTTACTTTCTCGCTGTTGTCGCGGTGTCAGAACACATCCGTGGTAATGTAGTAAATTTCTGTTTCGTTTTTTTCTTAGTATATCTTCCTTTTATTAATGATACCTATACCTATCTCCTTCTCTTTAACATTATCGATGCAACTCAATGTACTCACCTTAGTCCTAGGTTTGGAATATATCATGTAGTGTAATTAAAATCAAAGCGATTATTGAACCATTGAAAATATTGGTTCTCGTTGAATGGTACTAAGAGATGAAGAGACAAACTTCTATTCAAACCATGATTTTTCAAACTGAAAGCGAGACATGCATAAATGTTAAGAACACCATCATCATGACCCAATCCATAATCATGTCAAAAGATGTCAACGATAAATGTGAATCAATCTTAAAAGGTACCCCAATGGAGGAAGTAAAATGAGAATTTTACCTTGTAATTGTATCTTTCAGATTGCAACCCAAATCTGTATTAATCGATATCTTAACTTCTATCTAGTCGCCTTCAGTTTGTTACCTTTTTCTTTTGCCACCTTTCACCAAGCCACCCTCTCCTTAGCTAATAACATCATGTGCACTCTAACCAGTAACCATTTTTTCTGTCATTCTTTCTACCTATATATAAGGTATTTTATGTCTTTAAGTATTTTTTTTAAATCTTCTTTCTCACTTTAATTTAGACTTAAATACAAAGTGTCTTTGTAGGTGATTACCCGCAAACAACTTCCTTTCCGAGACTCGTTTTGTACTCATGATCATATTTTATGTAATTTTATACAATAATTAATCAAGCACCTCATATAAATCAAAGAATACGTTAATATTCATTTTTAAAAAGTAAAATTAATATCTTTAGCCTTTATATTTCAGTTTCATTATTTAACATGTTTCCTTATTGATATTTCACTCTTCTAATTTAGGCTATGTTTAGTAAGTATCTTTGATTAGTTTTTAATTTTTTATCACCCAAAAAAACTCTTCTAACATTATTTATGAGGAAGTGTAGTCTCAATACTAAGAGAAAAGATAAGTATTAGATCCAGAAAAATATTATAAAATACTGTAATAAAAGGAAATAGCGTTCTAATGAGAGAGCATTGTTTCCAGCAAAAAGTCCTTTGCTGTCAAAGACCCGGAAAACATTGTTCGATGCGTAGCAAAAGTAAGTGAATTAGAAATAGAAATGATGGAAATGTCTAATAATAAAATAAGATTGAAGTAAAGTGGAGGCATGTGCAAGCATAGGTGCTGCCCATGATTGCAGCATAGAGTGGAGAGGAGAGGACTATATTTTCATTGAAAAAGTAAAAGACAGATCACAGTAGCCCATGTTACTAAAAGTTTGAGACCAAAGACATCTCTCCCTCCTCCTAACACTAATCATTGTCCTCTTCCTGGAATTCGTTACCCATTTCTTTAAGGTTATAATCAATTTTTCATATCTCATTTATTATACTAATTTGATGTCTTAAATTTTTTAAAAATTAGTTTAGACTTTTAAGATGTCTTTATTATACTAATTTATGTAATAGACTTCAATTTCTCAAGTATTATCAATTGATTAAATCAGTATGATTAATCAATAAAAAAGACTAACTTGAGCAGAAAAAATCAAAAATTTTATTTTAACCTTTTTATAATTGCATAATAGATTAACTTGTGATGTTTACATTGCACAGTGGTGGTCCAAATTCAAAAGAATATATATATATATATAGTATAACGATTATATTATAATATAGAAGATCCAAATAATTGAGATTCGTTAGTCTTAACAGTTTCAGATATGATTAGTTGTTTATTTGTTGCTTGTGAGTTTGTAGTGTATTTTTGCCGAGTGTTTGTATGGCTTAAACTAAAATGAAAGTGAAAGTGAATGTGAGTGGGTGGATCAATAAAGCCAAATTCAGCGCATCCATTATTCGGCGGATCTATGATACTGCCCTGTGTCTTATTCCTTCCTGCCATAACCAAATTGGAATGAAAACGACTGTCAAAACTCAAAACACTTATCTCCTTCCTCGCTATTTATTTTTGTGTCCAATTATTAGTGATCTAATGACATTACTTATAAAATTAATATTTTTTTATTAAAAATTAAGTTCAGATATTTTAATAATATTAAATGTTGTATTTTTATTCACTGACTAGTTTGCTATTTTAAGCTACTCTATAAATCTTCTAATTTAATTCAAACATTGATAATATAATATTTTTATATTATCAATTATAAATTATTATATCAATAAAAACTGACAATTTTATAATGATAGTTTTAAAAGTCATAATTAAGGTTATGATTAAAAATGAATTTACTTTATTTTTACTTTACTAGATAAGGTTAATTCAAATTCAAATTGAAGTATTTCTAATCAAGAATCAAACTTTTGACCATATACTTAACAATAAGTTATTTATCAATTATCTTACATCACATTAATACTTGTAAATTATAAATTTAAGTTGTGAGATAAACTGAAAATAAAATCAAATTAATCTCTAGAAACAAAAATATGACTAATGATATATATTTTTTAATTAATTATCAAAGAAAAAATGAAAAAAAAATAAGTTAATCTTTT
>JAMLFT010004372.1:0-19714 GCA_026544285.1 Pachyrhizus erosus | reverse complement strand
TTACAATAAAGTAAAAAAATTCATTTTTGATTAAAAATAAAAATTAAAATATTAAAAATAGTACACCTGGATTTCTCTTAAAAAAAAAAATACCAAACGTGCATTAAATGATAAACAGTTGTTATTTGTTGCATAAATTTATTTGGGATGTCCTTATTTATATGTATTTACATTTTATACCACTTTTTCATGTAGACAGAGTAAGACACCTTTAGAGTTTAATTAATTGTTGATAAAAAATATTCATTAAGTTTTTATTAATGCTTTTTAAACCGTTAATGTCATAAGATTGACTAATAATGCAAAATTTAATATAAAGATAAATTGAACTTCAAAAAATGTGAACATAAATCAACTTATCTGTTTGCTTTTCTTGTGTACTAGCACTAGATCTTGAGAAAATAGAAAACTATCCCTTCCACTTCCTATATGTTTGGTTTTGAGTTTGTGTAACAAGAACTAACGTATTTGACGTGAAAATTTGAAGCTAGTAAAGGGAGCTTCTGCGTTAAGTGAAAATTTCATAACTTCATTCCCTGTGAACGTGGGTCGGAGTATAAAACAGCTCATACGTATGTTCATTCTGTGTAACAATCCTAAATGCAGTCAAATATTTCAGTTTTCTCTCAGAATTAATCTTAAAACTCTTGGAGAACATTTTGATTTCCTTAGTGTTAACTACATATCATTTTGAAAGTAATTTTTACCTAAAAATGGAAACAATCAAACCACTTAAATATTTTTTAAGATGACAACTAATTTTTTATTAAAATCAATCTTATTCAAACTATCAATGATAAATCTCTACTTCTAAATACTTAACATGTCATTTCCATGATTGAATCCTTTTTGATTTCATGTGGTGGGGTCAAGACAAGGCAAAAGTAAAAGTAAAAGTAAAAAATAGAAAGGTGAATCAGAGGCTTATGATTATATAAGAGTGCATCCCAATACTAGAATGCAGAATCTATCTCAAAACAAGCACAACATTATTGAGATAACTAAAACATAAGTAAGTTAGATGGTGATGATTTCAACAAAGAGAGAGGTCCTCATGAGGGTCACCCTGGTGGTGATGACAATTCTGAACACAAAGAGAGCAGAAGGTGCTCGCACTTTCTTTGTGTTTGGAGACTCTCTGGTTGACAGTGGCAACAACAATTACTTGCCAACCACCGCACGTGCCGACTCTCCTCCCTACGGCATCGACTATCCCACCCATCGCCCCACCGGTCGCTTCTCCAATGGCTACAACCTCCCTGACCTTATCAGTCAGTACATATAACACATTCATCATCTTATATTCTTTTTAATATATGATGCATTAATTAAGACATATGTCCATATATATATATATACATATAGGGTGTGAAATTAATGTGAATATTGTTGTTCCAGGTCAGCATATTGGGTCTGAACCCACGTTACCATACTTGAGCCCTGAACTCACCGGACAAAAGCTCTTGGTTGGGGCCAATTTCGCTTCCGCAGGGATAGGAATCCTTAACGACACCGGCATCCAATTTGTAAATTAATTTCTCCTTTCTTTCTATCTTTGTATATCCATCATAACTTAAATTAACCATAGCTATATATGGAGAAATCAGAGTGCATTAAACATATTTTTTTAACATATTACTCTTTCTAACCTTTACTTTTATTTTTAGTTATAATTTATTAAAAATTATAAGAGAAATTTATTGGATGAGAATTAAAATACACTAAAATTTATTATTTCTCGTAAACTTTAACTAATAATAAAAATGTGTTCAAAATTTTCATATCAAAGAGTGTTACATAAAAATTATTACACAGTCTAAACTAATATATTTATAATTTTAATTAATCTTTATGTGATACACAAATAATTTTTTTAAAAAAGAGAATAAAACCTATGAACTATTCTCACAAATAGTGACATAAATAAATAATATAAATATAATAAATGATATAATGCGTTAAGAAAAAATTATTGATAGAATATTTATTATTAAAGGATGTGAAGAGTATTTGTCTAAATTAGAATATTTAGATAGTGACAAATTATAAATCCTTTATAAATATTGATATCGTGAATCACTTAATTTTTCCTCATATTATATTTTTCTCAACTCAAAAGTGTTTAGAAGAATCATTTTGTTTATCACAACCAACTAAGCAAGACCGAAATATTACAGATTTTAACACATGGAATTGGCAATTATAAACGCACATAATCTTAATGTATAATATAACCCCTGCCACGAACAGCAATCAAGCAGAAAGAGAAGAGTTATAGAAAAGCATTTGATAATTGATGGTAACGAATAAATGACGAGGTAGTAATGGCACAGGTAGGGATATTAAGAATGTTCCAGCAGTATGCGCTGTTCGAACAGTACAAGCAGCGGTTAAGTGCACGAGTGGGAGCATCGCAGGCTGAGCGAATCGTGAATGGAGCACTGATGCTGATGACACTTGGTGGTAACGACTTCGTTAACAACTACTTTCTCACTCCTGTTTCTGCCAGGTCTCGCCAATTCACTGTCCCACAGTTCTGCCGCTATCTTATCTCCGAGTATCGAAAGATTCTTATGGTAACCTACTTTTCTGTTACTATAATATACCACTGCTGTTACTATTAGTTTCATTTTTAATCATTTCAATTATTGGCTTCATGCAATATTTGAAACCTAATCAGAGGTTAGTATAATGTTGTTCATAAAAGAGATATAGAACCAACAATAAGTTTTCGTTTAACAACCAAGTTTTTGGAAGTAGTCCTTCATATTTCATTTTCAAGAAAAAGAAAAAAGAAAATCACTGTAGTTCACGTCATTCTTTTTTATCATATTTGAATTAAGGTTTTCAAATCAGGCCCTGTAATTCTTTTTCTTTTTTAAAAAAGAAAATCTTTCAATACACAGGAAAAATATGATTATGCTAAATGCAAGGTTTTTTTTTTTCTTTCAATTTCCTCATTTTGGGTCATCCAAATGCAAAATTCTTCCTTTTTGTTACTCAGAAATCATAATTAATGGGCCTACTTTCTTTTTGCAACTTTTTTTTTTTGTCACAGTTTAATTCTTTCTTTAAATTATTTATTTTTGTTAGATGTCACAATTTACTTCCTTTCAAGTGCTTCATTCATGTTGATATGGGGTCGTTAATTTAAGTGGTGCATAAATTACAATGCAGAGGTTGTATGAGTTGGGAGCTAGAAGGGTTCTTGTGACCGGAACTGGTCCGTTGGGTTGTGTTCCTGCTCAACTTGCTACGAGTAGTAGTAACGGAGAGTGTGTGCCTCAGTTACAACAAGCTGCACAAATTTTCAACCCACTTTTGGTTCAAATGACTAGAGAAATCAACTCCCAAGTGGGCTCTGACGTTTTTGTTGCTGTCAATGCCTTCCAAATGAACATGAACTTCATCACCTACCCTCAAAGATTTGGTCTCTCAACATTTACTTAATTTCACTTTTTTATTGAAAATTTTCTGTGCAAATAGTCACCTTAGAATTCTAACTTTCCCACCCACTTTAAATTAGTCTTTACACTTAAAAAATGATAAACTTAGATGTAATTTTTTTAGTATTTTGTGATTTTTTTTCTAATCAAAATTAGAGTTTTATTTCAGTGATCTAAATAATATTAGTTTTTATATTAAAAGTCAACATAGATTATTAATCTAAACACCAATTTTGATTAAAGGATAACATCAAAAACATTTTTAAAATTGTATTTGAGCTTTGTCTTTTAAAAAAAATCATTCAATGTAATCAACTTTTAACTAATTTGAAGTGGGTGATTAAAGTTACTTTATACTTAAATTTTATTTATTGGGTTTCATTTGAATTTTGAAGAGGTTTTTCTAAATATAGTCCAATGTTTCTAATTCTAATTACATGTAACCCATCAATGGTTATCTTTAATTATTGGTGGAAACAGGTTTTGTTACATCAAAGATAGCATGTTGTGGTCAAGGTCGTTTCAATGGGGTGGGACTGTGCACCACCTTGTCAAACCTATGCCCAAACCGTGATATTTACGCATTTTGGGACCCTTATCATCCATCTCAACGTGCTTTGGGTTTTATTGTTCGAGACATATTCAGTGGAACTTCTGACATTATGACCCCTATGAACCTTAGCACCATCATGGCCATTGACTCCAACATCTATTAAGAGGCCTTGATTTACCTATATCGTTTCAATGAGTGTGAGTGAGGGAGCAAAAACTTCATTACCATTGTAATTGTATATGCTTAGATGTGTGTTTTACTATTAATTACCCTTATTAAATTCCCAGTGTTACTTCATATCATATTATATATGTAATGTATGAGCAAGTGCATTGTCTCTTTCTAGTGTGTGATAATGCAGTTACAATGGAATGGATCGGGGTTCTAATGTAAGCTAATTTTTAAATCTAGAAATAATTTGCCAATAATTTTGGTTTTGATTGATTGCAAAAAAAATTATGCCTTTGTCCTTTTGCTTTTACTTTTCACATATATACACACAATTCTTTGTAATTGATTACATTGAACCATTGATTTTTTAGCCATTTGGCCATATTTTTTTCAAGGCTTCAACATATAAAGTAGTGACAAATGATTTCAAACTATTGTTTGCTATTATGAATGTTGCTTTAATGTCCAATATAAACCACAATTGATCTTATAAGGGGAGTGGTAACATATTCTAATACACTTTTTCTATTATATTTTTTATATTTATTAAAAAGTTTAAATATATTTTTAGTCCCTAATAAATTATCAGATTTTATTTTTGGTCTATTATAAAAAAATTTAAAATTTTTGATTCTTGATAAATTTAAAATGTTGTTTTTAGTTATCGTTATTAACAAATTATTATTAAGAGTTTAATTGTCCAATTATGATATTAAAATGGTGTATGGACCATATGAGTCATGAATTTTATTTACATTTTTAATTATCAAGTGAATCTTATTTTTACTTCCAACCATTAAGTTAAGTTATTCATACAATCAGTAAAGATTAAAAAATCAAATAAATAAATATAAATACAACTAATGGAAGGATCAATAGATAAAGAGGTAACTCGATTACAGATAAAAAAAACTTATATATCTATGAAAACAATTTGAAGAATAATGAGAATAACAACATGCAACGTAATACAACAAAAATCAAAATTCTCACAATACAAAATAATAATAAAACTTTAGAGATTTAGGAGTAATCTTGTTCTAAAACCCTTGACCATGAATAATAAGGTTAATCTTCATTCCTTCGATGCTTCAGCGGAGACTTTATTCTTGTTCTAAAAACCTTGACCAGTAAATAACAAGGTTAATCTTCATCCCCTCCATACTTCAGCGAAGACCTAATTAGAATAAAGGAGAAAGTTTTAAAGACGAAGGATATAAACTTTGAGTCACCAATT
This sequence comes from Pachyrhizus erosus, assembly GCA_026544285.1. NCBI lineage: Eukaryota > Viridiplantae > Streptophyta > Magnoliopsida > Fabales > Fabaceae > Pachyrhizus > Pachyrhizus erosus. The sequence continues at coordinate 14,307 of JAMLFT010004372.1, read as the reverse complement.
TCACAATAAACCACCGTTCACTTTTTCTATAAGCACTAAGTAATAAAACAACACACTTGTGTAATAAAAGAAAACATGAGATTTTGCGTTAATAAAATTTCATCCTATTTAGTCTTATAATTAGTCTCAAGGTAAAATTGTCATTTTTCAACTCTAATTCAAAAAATTACTAAAAATCAAAACTAAACAACACTCGTTATTTTAAATGTTATGATGTATGTCAAAATTTTAAGATTATTATTCAATTTTACAAAAATAAATAGAAAACAAACAATTATATACAAATGAGAGTGTTACGTATTATATATCCTATATTGAACAATGTATTTGATTTATTTAATTTATACAATTTTTTCATGTTGTAATGGATTGCATCATAGGAAAATTCACATGTTATAATAATATCAGAGAATACTATGTTTGGACAAGAAGAGGAAAAATTCAAGGTTTGACTAGTTGTGCAAGTGAACAAAATGCGAAAGTGATGTCACTAAGTTAGGATTTTTATCATTTAAGATTTTATGTTGTAATACAACCACTAACATATAATTCTATTAAATGTTTGATATTATGTCTGGTGCAATTATGTTAAGATTGATGGACTTGTTGTGTATGGATTGTTGGCCAACATATATAGGTAGACATTTGTTGTTTTTGCACCGTTACATTTTAGTATTATTTTTATGGTTGTGATTTGATAATTATGGTGAAGAAGGTTTAAATGTGATTTTGTTTTAGTGAAAAAGGTTAACTTGCTCCTTTGTATCTTGTTGTATTTAATTTTTAATGTTTTAATTTATTATGAACAATGGTTTTTAGAAAAAAAAATTACAAAAATTAACTCATAGGATGTCTTTCACGCAATAGATATTATGCATGTATCGATAACTAAGAGGGTTAGTTTCAATTTGTTACATTACAAAAAATGAGTTGAAAATTTAATTTTTAACCAATTAAAATTAATATAAAATTAAGGTAGGTTTTATTGATTCAATTTCTTAAATTATTTGACCATTTGTTATTATTGTACTTGTAACACTAAGAAGACCAAACTAAGCTAATTGAACAAATAAAATATATTTTATTGATGTAAACGTAAAAATTATATAATAGAATACTATAAGAATTATTATATATAACTCATTGTCAATTAACATTAAAATACTAAATATGGTAGCTAATTTAGAAGTTATTAGTTCCTAAAATCAAATAAATGAAACACAATCTTGACTAATACTTATTATCCTATCTTATTTTTCTGTAGTAGACAATTTCAAAGGTTTGATTGATAAGTTATTATTCACAAATCAATTCATATTAATGTATTAATGATTAAATTCTAACCACTAATAATTACTAAAGTATGTAAAATAGCTACATCACAACATCATTATGTGACATTGACTTTGTCAAACAATTTGGTCTTGTTGCATACATAACTTGAAAAGTCTATCAAATTGATTATGTTTTTACAATGATAGCATATAAAAGAAAATTGCAATTTACATTTGAGAGCAAACAAAAAATAATTGTAAATTATCAATGTTATTAATAAAAAATTATAATATTGTTTAATAAACGTTAAACTAATATTAGGTATCACTATTCATATTGTTGGGTGTGACAGTTTGGTGTTGAAATTCAACATTGTATGATAAATGAATATCACATGCACTTATTTTACGATGTTAAATATGACGTAATCTAAAATAAAAGTGAGAAATTTTTAGTTAAATGAAATCATTCTTAAGTGTAACTTATAACTTTTGTGAATTATAATTTGATTATTCTTGTCTTTAATTAGTGGTGATGTTACTTTAACAAGACAACATGAGATGGTATGATTGTCTGCAAATATGTTGTTCTTGGTTGTTGTGTGTTGGTTTTCCTATACAACAACAAATACTTTTAAATGTCATTTATGTATAAGAAGATACAAAAAATGAGGAAATTAAATTTAAAACTAATATAACATGACACTTATACGATGCAGTGAAACAACACAGTTTATGCATTGTTGTTGGGTAGTTATTGGCATACCTCCATTTGATGTGGTGTTGGTATTCTTGTGGAAGGAGTGAAATGATGTTTAAAGGAATGACATAATAAGGTACACGATGAAGGAGTACAAGATTGTTGGTTGTTCATTCCATTGCATTCAACAAGAGTCACTTATTACTATGATGACATACATCCCATAGATTGAAATATAATGTGGAGAGACTTGTAAAAATTTTATGGCACAAATATTGTCTTATACGTTGTTAACTCATGAAAATAAACATTAGTGTATGTTATTGAATAACAAAATTAATTATTTTATATATCACATATCTCATTATATTTGTTTGATATAAAATCATTATGTTGTGTTTTATATTCATAAACATCCCAACAAGTTAAACTAACCATAGTTAAATATAATTAGAGTTTAATATATAAGTCATTAATATATGAATGTCTCACAAATATTATTGCCTCACATGACAATTAACTCACATAAGCTTTTTTAACCCTACCCTCATAAAGTTTTTTAAAATGTGTTTGACATTCATTCATTAATTATGTGTGGATATAACATACATCTAATAAGTATATAATTAAAATTTTGAAAGCCTACAAGTTTTGACCTTTATTTTATCGATTTTTTTAAATGTACATATAAATGTCATATAATAAAAACTTTACATATATGAAAGAAACACATGTTTGTTTGGTTATAGAACCTGTATATTCATAACATAAAAATTTCTTTCATTACTTTTTAAACCATTAGGATTTACCATCATTTAGGTAACCCTATTGGTATATTCACATTTTATGATTATACAATTAAGGTTTTGTAATGTGTTTTATTATAATATAAGTGTTGAAATGCTAAATGAATAATTTTTAATGTTGTTTGTGGGTGATTGTTAACATGATAAACATATTTTGAATGTAAATATGTGTAATTTTTCAATTATGCATAATAAAATGTGTCGTGTTAATATATTCTAATACAAATTATTTAGGTTAAAATATATTTTTGGTCTATTATATTTTTGCATATTTCCATTTTAGTCATTTATGTTTTAAGATTTTCAATTTCATCATTTATATTTTTAAAGAGATATATTTTCATCATTTTCATTAAAAAAAAAAAAGACTAAAATAGTTTTGTTTAAAAAATAAATGATAAAATTGAGAATTTTAAAACATAAAGAACTAAAATAAAAAAAAAATGTAAGAACTTAAAGGATCAAAATGATATTTTATTTTTTAATTATTTTATTATTTTAAAAATATAATTAAAAATACCAATAAATAAAAAAATATTGTCATATTTTCTTATTAATTACATTAAAAATATTTTTTTTATTATATATTGATGTAAAATATCTACTAACTTTATCGATAACTAATTTTTGTCAAAAAATTCAACTTATCTTTAGTGAATCTTTTCTTCCTATCATGTTTTTTTCATTTACAAAACTTTAACTCAAGACTTTGTGTTTAAAAATTCAAGTCTAATATCTATTTTTTAATAAATATTTAATTAATTAGTCAATAAATTAATTTTATCAATTTAATCATATAAACTTCAAGTTATAAATAATTTTATCCTTATGTAAATTTGATCACAAACATACTAAATACAGAATTAATTTTTTAAAAAAAAGACTAAAATATATTTTTGGTCTATTATATTTTTACATTTCTTTATTTTAGTTTTTTGTATTTTAACATTTTCATATTGATCCTTTATAATTTTAAAAAAACTTATTTTAGTTTTTTCTATCTTTTTCATTAAAAAAATAACCAAAATAAATATCTTTAAAAACATAAAGAATAAAATTAAAAACTTTAAAATATAAAGGACTGAAATAAAAAAAATATAAAAATATAATAGACCAAAATGATATTTTATTTTTTAATAATTTTATCAGTTTAAAAATATAATTAAAAATATCAATAATATAAAAATATTATTATATTTTCTTATTAATTACTTTAAAAAATAAAAGAATGATGATTGGTGAGCAGTTCATTAGCACTAGTTGTTTTTATCTGTCTCTCTTCTTATCACATCATATCAAAGGTTATATCTATACGTCTTGAATCTCGGGGATTTTGGAAATGCCATTTCTTGAATCGTAAAGAACTAACTCTGACGGGAACTCCAGCAGTACTTGGTCATCCTCAGAACTATAAAGTGCCTTGGCATATGGAAAAGGGTCAGAAATTCCTGTGTAAGGAACTCTAAATAATTTGGTCCAAGACTCTTTATTTCCATAATCCTTCATAAGCCAAACATCCAAAAACGTGTTATAGTGAGAAAGAACACACAAGCAATCCCTCAACACACCCAAAGTCAAGGTAACCAGGGCCACTTCTCCATAATCAGGCTGCAAAAGCTCTTGATAAGACTCCTTCTGCAAATCAAGAGAAACAATAAACCTAGAAGTTGAATCACTATATGCCAACCAATTAACAGTGCCACTCACGAATTTCCCAGATTCATCAAAAGGAACCACAGAAGGAAAGTCCTGAATCCTCCTCCACGAATTGGCACCCAACGTGAGAACCTTCACTTGAGTTTTGTATCCACCATCACATTCATAGCCGAACCCATATATCGTATAGCTACCTTCGCGCCGTTGATTATCCAGAGGCGGCAATTTCTTGAATTTCCCAATAGAAGGGTTCCACAAAAGAGCACGGCGTTGATCAAACGCGAAACAGAGAATGCCGTCACAGGAGCCAACGATAAAATCAAAACGCTTTCGATTGTTGTAAGGGTACCTGAACTCCGTGGCGCTAACGGGGACGGCGTCGAACACGTTGGAGAGAGGGTAGGCTCGGATAATGAAATCCCGCGTGCGATTCGTGAAGCTCGCGACGAGGCGCGTCGGCGTCGGCGTCGGCGACCTGCGAAGGTGCTTCTCGGCCAATTGGGGATCTGAAATTAGGGATTTCCAGGACTTGCAAACACATTGGAATTGTAAAAGGGACTTGATAGGGAGCCATAGGAGGATTTCCTCGATGAGCTCGATAGGAAAGGTGGGTGGCGGCTGCACGTGGTTCGAGGGTGAAGGTTGTGAAGATGATGTTAGGGTTTGTTGGCGAGTTTCTGTGGAAGCGGTTAATCGCTGCCTCTTGCTGGTGGTCGTTTTGGACGAAGCGGCGTCGACGTCACTACCTGGCGCCATTTCTGTCTGTGTCACTGTCAGTATCATCTATTCTTCTATTTTTATATATTATTACTATTACTATGATAGACCCTTGCGAATCTGCCATGCTCTATGTTTTATTGTAAATATATAAAAATAAATATTACTTATTTAGAAAATATATAACTAAAGTACTAATTTATTGAAAATTATAGTTAAAAATCCAATTTCCAAATAAGTTAAACCATATTATGTGTAAAATCAAGAAAAGAATAATGTTTTAGATAAAAAAAAACAAAAACATTCACAATTATGTTATAAAATTCTTGTTTTTCTGTGTTTTATTTATATAACCTTTTGAGTAATATTTATGTAAATTAAAATATGATTTTTACAACAATTTCTTTAGGTCCAATTTTATTGATTTCAAACAATCCAAACTCATTTTATGAAATTACTTGTTGTCACACCAAAATAGATATCAATCCTTTGTTCACATGTAGAGGTGGGCATTGAGTATTTACAGTCATTTTTAGGCCAAAAAAAAAATTCAAAACTAATATAAATTGATTGAGTAATATTTGAGATTAAAATCATCTGTTTATGTTACCAGCTAAGTTAGGTGACAAATGAAATGGATGACGGGTTGTACAAGTGGGTCTGTGCGGGTCCATTTCGGGAGCACATATCAATGTTAGAAGTTTTAGAGAGTGAAGGTGGCATATCATAGCATTGGAGAAAAGAAATATTTTGTCTTGCGATTAAGTTATGTAAGGTTGCAAACAACATTGCAACATTGAAGAGGGGAAAATTTTATCATCTCTCACACAATTGCGCATGAGGATTTGCTTGAGTTGGTGTGACCATTATTGGGTTGAAGGTTCAGAAGAGAAGGAAGGTGTTAGTTAGGGAGGGGAGGCTGAGAACGCTACTACTTTATGACTTAGTATTTGTGGTGAGAGTAACATGTGAGTGAATTGTAATAAATGTATTTTGTAAATTGGAGAAATACAGTAGCATCCATAAGAGAGAAAATAAAGTTGGCATCACTTTTGAGAGTTTGGCCACGTAACTTCAGCTTTGTAAAATGTAATTTTTGAACGTGCAACAATGAACTGAGAGTCCGAAACAATTAAGTTGTATTGCAATGAAAGGTTAAAAATTGTTTAATTGGTTCACTATTCGATCAAGTATAGGCTCTGATAGTTTCTTTGAGGTCGTTATATTGCTCTTGAGAAGACTGTATTCTTAATGAGATGATTGTGTTATTGTGGAGATTGTGGAATGTGTTGTTGGGAATGAATCTCCGAGTTAGAAATTGTTTAGAAACATTTAAGTTAGTTAACTTTGATTTTTGAAAATTTGTAAAATAATAATTTGGGAAAAGGGAATTTTATCGGGAGTCAAAATTCTAATTCATTAAGCGGCTTGGGATCTCACTTAATAGATATTTTTTCAAGTGTACCCCCAAATTTGGTGACAGAAAGTAAGGTGAAACCATACGCAGTAACTTGTGAAGGAGAATTCTGTGGGGCAAAGCTTCAATTCACTGAGTTACCTGGGATCTTATTGAGTAAATATTTCCCCAACTATATCTCCCATATTTTAACCTTGGTAACTGTGTGGGTAATGGTTTAATCTTGTGGTGATTATGCAAGTGATGGTTTAATGCTATGGTGACTACACAGGTGAAGTTGAATCTTATGTAGTGATTGGTTAATGGAATGACTATATGTATATGCATGTTTCGTGTTTTGAGATTGTTAGATTATAAATGGTAACCCCCTACATTGAAATTATGATGGTGATACTTAATTTTTGAATTACAATGCTTATATATGTGAAGTTGAATATTATTATTACTTGATTTTTTAAATTTCATGTTGTAACGATAATAAAGTTTAGATATTTGTTATCAATTGAATTTTAATTTATATTTATATACACTTATATTTGGTAAGTTTATCTTTACATTGTTACATATATAATTATGATTGTAATGATGTTAAATATTGTATTTATGGAAGTAAATCGATCAAGAAATAATTTTGTTTTTAAATATCGTAGATGCATATACATAAACATTATGTGATTTTTTTCTTTCTTTTAATCGATTCTGTTAGTGTTAACCAGCTCAAATGTTTATGATTTTATCTTTGTAAAAGTTATATTATCTTTGTTCAAATTAATTTCAAGATGAATTCTCTTTTGGAACCATGCTTTTATAAAAGTGTACTAAACCACGTGTAAATTTGAAACTTTAAATAAATTTAAACATGTAATTTTATTGTATCTCTATTTTATTATATATCTTTGTTGGATACAAACAAATAATAGACTTCTTATTTTTGTATTATACGATACAAAATAATTGTTTCAGAATTATAAAAATATGACAGTAGGAATAAACATATTATTATGAAACTAAATCAACAACTTGCTTGATTTTTTTGTAAACTCTTTATTGATATGGTATTGTCTTTTTGAGGCCAAATCTTTTAAAATTAACCAGTAGTGAAAGGCGATAGAACCTTTTTACGATATTCACTCAAAGCCCACATTGGAAAGTAATTTCTATAGAGTGGATAGTGTAGAGCGCCAGTCTTGGAGAATAATCCCGCTTCCTACGATGAATAAGTTACAAACAAGAAATAAAACTAGAAACTCAATTCCAATGTAGCAAGTTCAAATCAATTACAAAATACAATTAGAATGTATTGTTACAATAAATCAAACAGACACACGTAATATAAAGTAGACCAAGCTTATATATGAAATTTTTTATAAATTAAAAACTGATTGCTACTTTATCACATGGCATAAATTATAAATATTATGTTATTTAAAATATAAGTAATTATATGTCCATTGCTAGATAACATACAAACAAATGTCTAATTTGTTTGAAACTTTATATACATAATCATAAATATAATATAAAAAAGATTTAATGGTTGAATTGATGAATTTCATATTGTACAAAAAGTTGTTAAATATTATAAATGTAAAAGTTTGATACTTGATGTTAATAGATCTTATCCCACACATATAAGAAATACATTAAATAAGAATCAAAATTATTTTAAAAAATAAGAACTATAAGTTTAAATTATTAGATCATATTTAAATGATAAAGATTAAAAGATAAATATATATAACAATTTTAAGTAATTATGTTATCATTAAATAATTATTAATCTTGATCATTTATGTATAATTATATGGTTTATATTTAAATTTTTTATTTTTCACAATGTGGCTTAGTTACAAAGTTTTGGTTGTTTATTATATAGTATTTAATTGTATTTTGTATTTAATTGATCACAAACTATTTAGTTGTTGTTACTATTAAATATTTGCTGCATAATATCAAATTTGAAGGATTGTGATATGAAAGGTACCAAATGAAGGCCATCATCATCTCTAACTTAGAATTGATGAGTAACTTTACTGCATAGTAAGTGAGAGTTGGATCTCTCAACCTACATATATTATAAAAAGGGTAAGAAAAAACATTTATTTTGGAACATGTATAATATTACAAGACATATCCCGATATCTTGAAAATATTTCAATATCTTGGATGTATTTTAGTTTTGTATCAATCAATGATAATGCTTGTAAATAGGATATATAATCAGATTTAGTTAGCACCTAATTTAGGAAATTATATTGGTGATTGAATGTAAATATGAAATGATATTGGGTTAGTGGCACTCTAACCTTATATATAAAAGACTGATTCACGATTAAATAAAATAAGAAAACCAAATTCTTTTTAGCATGGTATTAGAGCACATCAAGCTTTGATATCCAACAAACACAAAGGCGATTGTTGCACGATAATGATGAAAAAAAAACAAAAAAAAATCACAAAGTGATGTCAAAGACTTAAGGTGGAAGAATGAAGAAAACTCCTTCACCCTATGAGTTGAATGCAAGTGACCACCCTGGAAATGTGATCACGTAAGTGTAGTTGCATGGAGAAAATTATGAAGAATGGGTCAGAGTTATGAAGATCTCACTTCGGACTCGAAGAAAATGGGGGTTTGTAGATGATACTCACAAGGAACCACATAAAGATGCACCTAAAGTTGAGGATTGGTGGACAATTCAAACCATGATTGTTTCCTAGATGTTGAACATAATTAAGTCAAGCTTGTGTTCTATGATGGTGTATGTAGAAAACACATAGACCTTGTGGGAAGATACCAAGAGCGCTTCTCAGTCGTGAATGGACCAAGGATACAACAGTTGAAGCGGAATTGATTGAGTGCAAACAACAAGGTATGACCATGGTGACATACAATGAAAAAACTAAAGACCATATGGGATGAACTAGTAAATTATGAGCAAATACCTAGGTGCACGTGTGGAGGGTGTGTATGCGATATCACATCCAAACTTGAGAAACAAAAGGAAAAGGAGAAGATGCACCAGTTTTTTTATGAGGTTGGATAACACAAGTTATGACATAATGCAGTCTAGCATTCTTGCAACAAAACCCTTGTCATCTTTGAATTGTGTGTACACAACCTCAGTCAAAGAAAAGAGGGTGAGAATAATCTCTAAGTTGAAGTAAGAAATGGGAATGGTTATGGGCCTTTTGATGTAGGTTGGAAATAAGGGAAGAGGGCATAATGATAATGGAGAGAGATCCGTAACTTGCTACCAATGTGGCAAGGGGGGCACAATGCCAAAAAGTGCTTCTAGATTGTGGGTTACCCCAAATGGTGGGGGGACCAACCAAAGAATGAAGGAAGAAATCATGGCAAAAGCATAGGGTGAGCAATAAAGGGGCCTTGGTGTGTGCAAATGTAACTTAACTTTGTGAAGGCAATGGCAATGATCATGCAATGGAAGACACAAAACTTGGTGTGACAAGTTTGACTAATAAAAAATGGCAAGTGTTAGTGAATATCCTCAACTCACAAAAACCAACTGAAATGGAGAAAATGATTGGTAAGAGAGTTTTGGATTTACGGATCATTGACAAGGATGCTACTAATCATATGATAGGTACTTCAAAAAATATGTGTGAAGAAAGAAAAATCCAAGGTTGCCCTATGGGATTGCTAGAAGGTGAACACGTGTTGGCTTGCAAACAAGGAACAATAATACTTAAGGATGAACTTAGATTGAAAAATGTTTTATATGTTCCCAAATTAAAATGCAACTTAATTTTAGTTCCATAATTAATTGATGAGGCAAATTGTGTAGTACAATTCACTAACAAATTGTGTATTATACAGGACTGCACTTTAAGGATGTTGATTGGAGTAGGTGAGCAGAACGAAGGGCTTTAATTATATCGTGGTGTGCACAAGGCTCAAGCTTATCAAGTTAAAGTAGAGAATCAACTTGATCTTTGACACAAAAGAATGGGTCATCTATCCTTTAAAATTATGCAAATGCTCTCTAATGTGAGTGAAAAATGTCGAAGTGATTGGTTGAACAAGATTTATAAGATTTGTGAAAAATCAAAACAAACAAGAGATAAGTTCCCTTCAAGTCATCATCAAGCCTCCAATTTTTTCGATTTAGTTCATTACGATGTATGGGGTCCTTATATAACTCCCTCATCCTATGGTGCTTTATATTTTTTAACCCTAGTTGATGATTATTCTCAAGTAGTATGAATATATTTGTTAAAAGAAAAGAAGGAAGTGTCAGTTACAATAAAAAAAAAAAAAAAACTTCCTTGATTGAACGACAATACAAGGATGTCAAAATGATACACTTTAACAATGGAACAAAATTTGTGCCTAAAACATTACTTCTTACAACAAGGAATTGTTCATCAAATTTCATGCACAAGAATGCCCCAACAAAATGGAAAGGTGGAACGTAAGTATTGACATATTCTTAATGTTGCCCGAACATTGTGATTTCAAGAAAATCTTCCTCTTTGTTTTTGGGATGAATGCATCTTAACAATAGGTTATTCGATAAATTTCACTCCATCCTCAGTGCTAGGTGGGAAGTCTCCTTATGAAATCATTGACAAAGATGTAGTGCTTGGATAGAGTGAAGCACTTACTTTTATCTTTGAGAGACAATTGTTTTGAGAGAAAATTTCTTGATTGGTTGTTTGATATTAAACTGTCAACTTCATTTATTTCTTAAGGTGTTGATCTCATGCATTGATATTATGTGTTATTGTGCGCACCATAAGAGAAAAAGGAAAATTTTTAAGTTAAGTCCTATGTATTGAATGGAAAATCTACAAAAATTAACTTATGTTATTTAAGTACTAAGTAATTCTTTTTCTTAGTTTACTTCTATATCTTCTTTTTGTGTGGACTTTTACTTGAGGACAAATAAAGTTCTAGGTTTGGGAGAGTTGTTAGAGGCCAATTTTACTTGATTTTATATGTCTTTTATTATAATTTTGTCACTCTTACACTCTATGTTTATTTTGTTTTACCCTCTTTGATGCTAAAATTTTTATATATTATTTTAGTTTAATTGGAATCCAACCATTCAAATTTTGAGTGTTCTTTAATGAAATTTGTGTTATTTTGTAGGCTAATGAAGAAAAGAGAAGGCGATTGAAAAGAAAAAGTAAAAAGCTCAAGGAAGAAATTAAAAATATGTTCAAGCAAGTTTTCTACCTCAAATTTGTTCAAGCAAGGGAAAAGACTTGAGCAAATTCTATCAAACATTAGAGAGTTCACCTCCTCAATTTTGCTCGAGTGAAAATTTTCAACACTCAAGCAAAAATGTTTGAGATTTATTTTCCAGTTTGAAAAGTTAAATGATATAAATAGGAAAGAGATATTTTCTTTTAGAGCAGAAGGGGACAAACCAAAAGGAGCAGTTTTCTCTCCTCCATTAGGTAACTCAATTGTTGAAGAATTGAAAGAGTTTCTAAGATTCTAGGGACGGAAGGTGATCCCAACTTAGGTCTTCAATATCTTCTCATCTTTTATGAATCAACTCTCATGAAAATGAGTGACTAATCTATTTTCTTTGGAGTTAGATGAAATTTACTAAACTTTAATGTAGCTTTTGATTTTCATATATATAATTTCTTTTACTCAATAGGATTTTCATTTATGCTTTTAATGTTTTTTATGTGTTGATCACTCGTAAAATGATTTTTGATTTTGAATCCGATTGGAAAATGTTTTTTAAATCTTGTTTTGAAATTAAGTACCCAATGGTTGGGATTGCTAGGAATAAAATACCAAAATTGGTATTTATGGATGTTATTAATGCAAGTTGTCTTCTTAAATATGTAAGAAATTGATATTTATGAAGATAACTTAAGATCTCATTACTAAGGAATTAGTTTTTTATGACTATAATCCGAGATAATGATTATTAAGGTTACAAAGGCGTAAAGTTAGATGAAATCCAATCTTAGCTTTTAATAATTTAATATATCTTAATCTTAGTTATTGCTTTGTTTATGAACTTTGTTCCATTTACTTTTCATTTTCAAACAAACCAACTAGTGAACCATTGTGAATATTATTATAAGTAAAACTAGATTTTCTAATTAGTATAATTGTAAATTAATCAAATATCAACCAAGTTCTCGAGGAAACGATTTTATACTCATCATCGATTATAATTAACTTTGGCATGCTTGTCAAACCTTCAACAATACCCCTTTTATGTTTGATCTTAGATTGTTTTAGGGTTTTAGAAACTATGTTGAAGCATTGGATTAAGCTACAAAAATGTCTTAAACGGATTTGATACATTAAGGATTGTTTTGGTTGAAGTCTAGAGCATTGAAGGTCTTAAGAAAACTTAAAAAGCTTATGAGAAGTCTTGGGACTATGCTTGTGCAACCAAGGTGTGCATCTGTACAAGATTCAGAATTTCTAAAATTTTTGAAGGACGAGAATCGCACACTTGTGGGCTCCAACCATGCACTTGTGCAAGTTTCAGATTCCTAAAGTTATTGAAGATTGAAAATTGAACACTTATGCACTCTAACTATGCACCTGTGCATTAGAACCTTTGAGAATTAAAATTGCTTTTCTATTTCTTATTTCTTTTTTATTTGAACCCTTATTAACCCATAGCTTAAATAGAGATCCTCTATGATGTAATTAACAACAACCACATTGGAAATCAAGAAGAGTTCAAGACGGAATTGATGCGTTTGAATTCATTTTCTATTTTTCTTCATTTATTACTTCCTCCCTAATGGCCATGAGTAACTAAGTTCTTTATTCATTGAGATTTCATTTAGTTAGACCAAATTTCATGTAATTACTACTTTTGTTTCTATTCAATAAAAATATTGTTATTTTTCTTCTTCTATGTTTGATGTTTGTATTTAGCCTAATCAACCAATTATTTGATTTTATAATTCTAATTGTAATTAAGAAATTCTTTTAGAATTAAAAACTAAGGGAGACAACTAATTTTTTTATGTCTAGAGGTAAGATAAAGAAGATTAGTAATTGTTAAATCCTTTTTTCTTAATGCAAGTTATTTGATTATATTAATTCAAGGAATTGATAGTATAATCAAGAAACTTAAGTTCTTTTACTTAAGGATTAAGGTTGTAATAAATTTGTGGATTGATGATGACAAAAATTTTATTGAATAGTAATTGCATGATAAGAAGTTCAATGAAGTTAAATTTCAATAATTTATTTCAATTGATTTAAACTCATTTTTTTTCCACTTACTATTGTCCTTGAAGTTTTGAAAACCAATTTTTTACTCTTTTCTCTTTTACTTTCTATGCAATTATCTTTTAATTTTGTTTTTAAATGTCTCAACATTCAATCTATAATTTATATTTTTAATTATTCAATTATCATACAAGTTCATGAGAAAATGATTTTATTTATTACTTTGTTACTTGCATACTTTGGTATAATTATCAAGATCACCAACACTAAATTAAACTTGGATTTACATCCTATATGAATTCTTTGAGGTGAGTTCTTACATGCAAATTTCTTTTTATCATTTTTCCGTTAAATCATGAAAGTAACTAAAAAAAAGAAATAAAACATTAGAGTGGACTTAAGCGAACGTGGTTACTCATCCACTAAACTTTGAACTCGTCTCTATCCTCTTTTGTTCTTTATGTTTTATTTTGTCACGTATTTTCTTTTTTTATATAACTCCTTATATTATCTAATTTATAATTTTAGTTTTTTCATTTTAAAATAGAGATATT
>JAMLFT010004371.1:0-19716 GCA_026544285.1 Pachyrhizus erosus | reverse complement strand
AAGAGGAAAAAGAAGAATAAAAAAATATAATATCATATATATATATATATATATATAATCTTTAAAGTAAATCAAGTGTAAATTTTGCAGAACTCTCTTAAAAGAAAATATTTGTTATTCGTTAATAATTGTGAAAATTATTAATTTTTAAGATCCTATTAATTTTTTATAATTAATAGTCCTACAAAATTAGAACTCGTCGTAGTGACAGAATGAGTAATAGTATTGGTGAAGACACTGTAAATAATAATACCAATACAAGTATTAGGAATTGAAAATATTTAATTATATTATAATTTCATGAAATTGAATGTCATCGTTGTTGTTCTCATTTTAAGAAGACTTTTAGTTTTAAACTTTAATTTCACACTCAATTATGTAGGTCAAACAAATATTTACAAGGCATGATAAATTGATAATAATATAAAATAAATAACAAATGTTAACAATAGTTTTTTACAACTCTATTTTTTTTTTTCCTTTTTAAAGATTCAAATCTGGGATTGCAAATATGGCTTTGATATTTAAGGTCCATATCCATATCCATAGCAGTAACAGATATATAACAATAAACTTGCATAAATAAATAATGTTCATCACTGAGCACGTAGTAGCGATGAGAAAACACTGTCACGTGAATGCTAGAAATTTATAACTGGTCCCAGACCTAGTTTGTCATGAGTGGAGTATCCAAGATTTTATTTTTATTTTTTTTAATCTGGAGTATCCAAGATTGATCACTAAGCATAAATTATTAATTTATTACAGTGGATTTCCCTTTTTAAACAAAGTTGTAATTTTTTTCATGGCCTTACATATCAAGCGAGAGATCATTTTTTTCCACGAACCAACCCATAAACTCTTGTATACTATAAATTTATCTTCAATTAAAGTATGTCCTTTTTATTATATATTTTATTTTTTAAATATCTATTTTATAAAAAAAAAATTAATTCAATTGATTGAGTAAAATATACTGATAATATACTTTTAATATATATTTTTAATTTTTATAAATAAAAAATACATGTTTATTATTGTTTAATATTATTCAATTACTTGTATATATTTTAAAAAATAAATTATTAATTTAAAAATATTATGGTAATTTTTTTCTCAAGTTTCAATTTTTAATATTAAGTTTTTCTCTATTATTTTAAATTTAACTATTAGGATTAATTGATTTGAATATTATATTTGTCCAACTTAGTTTGTGAATACTTGTTATTCAGTGATTGTGTAATTCTTGGTATATCATACTTGATGTTGGCTAAGTGTAGGCGATTAGTTAGGTGTAATATCCGCCAAATTTAATTAGGTAATGATAACACTTCACATATATCTCCGATAACTGGAACAACTTGGATAATTTAAAAAAAAAAAGTATATTATTTGAACTAATTATCTCTTAATTCTAGAAGACTGGGATGGATCTCTTTTGAGATTAGCTCTGACGGACATAGATATCATTGTAATAGAATGAAAAAAGTATTTATTTAATCTTTTATCTTTTTCTTTCTTCAATTTGATCTTTTATGGCTTTATCTCTATCTTATTTTAACTTGACCGTGTTTTATCAATTGGGGCGATTTTTTGCCGTAAAAAATTCTAAACATATTGTTAATTATATATATTTTGTCATTAAAATTAATAACCTAACATAAAAATTAAATTAAAATAAAAGATGAAAATATTAAGAAAAAAATCATTTAAATGAGACTTAAAATAAACACAAAAGACAAAATATAATTTAATTTTTTTAGTTTAATACACATGCATTGTTAGTGTAAAATTTTTATATTATTAATTAATTAAAAATCATGTTTAATACGATTTTTAGGTAGTTATTATAAAAATTAATAAACCTAATGTATAATAATTTGTGATTAAATGTTTATATGATATTTTTACATTGTCAATATAAGTATAATTTATTTTTAAATTTTTAAAATAGTTATTGGTTGGTTTATATTATTTTTTGAATACTGATAATATACTTTTTAAGACTATTTATAATATTAAGTAAATTTTCATATCGAGTCTATTAAATAATATGAATATTTTCTAAACGTGTTAGGAAGAAATTTTCAATAAAAAAAAAGTGTAAAAGATATGAAAAGTAGAATTCTCAACTGCCACAAAGGGCCGATGATCAAATGCATAATTGCCTCCGTTGCTTGTTTGCTTCTGTTTCCAGGAAGGTGAAGACCACATGTGCCTCGACAGTGGCATACATTTCTTTCAGCTAAAGGGAAGTAGCGAAACTCGACAAAAAGCCTAAAAGATGAAAGTTTATTTTTTTCCCTTCTTTTTCTCATGAATATATAATTTAATTTGTAAAAAAAAAAAAAAAAAACTTATAGAGCCTGACCAACCAATTTAGGTACATACCTTTGCCTCACTTTTCCTCAGCAACTATCCAACTATAAGCAATTTTTTTTAGATATAAACAACCTTGAATAATGGTTCATTTTTCAAACCGGAATTCGGTAAGAATGACAAAATTTGGTGGTAAGTTAACAACTTACCTAACTTACTCATTTTTTTGTGCTTTTAATATCCCCCTATGCTACTACCGATTCACAGCTTACAAGAGCATCGGTTGATTAAAGTAATCCATTATTTATTATAATATTAAAAACTAGTTGCTCTTTTTTATATGAAAGTTACAGTTAAAATGTTGTACAGAGGTGGCTTTCAATCAAATTATATATTGAGTAAAATCATACATTAAATAACTCAGACTAACAAACACCGACATCCCGAAAAAACAAAATGTTCCCCATACATTACTATATTTTTGTCTGTCTAGTTTCAGAAGGAGGTTAAAATTTAAGTAAGAAATCCCAGTGACTGTGTTACAACTTACAAGCTTACAAACTACAAGAAGTTGATGTCTGGTTCGTGTGTACACGTGTTTAGATAAATTCAAAGAAAAAAAAAATTAACATTGAAGCCAACTGCGTTTGTGTGGGCCAGTGGTTCCCACAAACATGAAGAAAGGTGTGCGACTTTCTTGTCCATGGCACATCTATTGGGGCCCATTTTTTATTGAGAAAGAGAAAAGAACCAGCACCGACAAGTTCAATTTTGTCGCGACTCTACTAGCCAACTATGCATATCTATGACTATGATGATCATCACTCATAATATATGAATTTAAACAATTAATAATTATTATTTGCTCAGTGTCATCGCCGCTTCCGCTGAACATGATTGTTTTCACCTTTCAGACTGCCACCGACTCAACTCATACAAAAAATGTTTATTATGAACAAGTCCGCCGTGATCATATTTAGTCCAATCTTGGTAAAGCATAGATATATTATATTACGACATAGCAAGAAACTCATCCCATAACGAGTCTACCCAAATTCTGCAAGAGTATTTATTTCTTTTCTTTTATATATTTATCTAACGGAATGAAACTAAAGCAACGATATGATACTTTCCACAGAAGAAAGGGATCAAAGACTAACACAGACAAAAAGAACAAAAGAATAAAGAGGTCAATGGAATTGAGAAACAGGAGGTAGAAATAGCATGCTGCAAAGGGATCGGTTCGAAAATGGAGACGCAATTGGCCAAATGTGGACAGATTTTTTTTTTCTTTTTTCCCTGTTATAATTGCAATCACTGTTGTTGCCTCATGTTTATGCAACAGCTTTTTTTTGTTCAAAAATAACAACACTGTAGATCTTTGAAACAATGTTTACACAACTTGTATGTACAAAACCATCCCACAAAAAGGAAAAACTACCTACATAATCTTTCTATGACAGCAAATTGGAAAATACTCGAGCACTTGTACCGTTGCACCCAACTACATACACTTGACTATAAAGCACCCGCCTTTCCTTTTTGAACTCACTCAGGTGTTTACCTATTTCTTTGCTTTCTATTTGATATGATTCTCTCATTAGTGTAGAATAATCCCAAGCCTCTCAATTTGAGAGTTCCAGCCTCCAGCTATATAGGATGTGGGCTGTTCGAATTCGTGCCTCTTCAAACTATACACCACCATCAAGCTACAGCCACAGCAACAGCAAGCAATATGATCTCGCCATAAATCTCTCCACTAACCTTTTCCACCTGCTAGAGTAAAATTTGATGGAACAAAGTTATCCCAACTGCGGAATCAGACAAAAAAATTAATAAATAAATATAACCACAACAGCATCGACAAGCCTTTGTATTTTGTGCATAAGAAACCAAAGTAATAAAAACAATCGATGATAAAAAAAACGCCAACAAGCAGATAGGAAATGCCACGCGTAAACACTTTAGATTAGGCTCGCCCACGTATTCATCTAGCAACTCAAGGTTTCACCAAAACCAAAATATAAAGCACCAACTAGTTTTTTTATTTTTATAAATAAAAGTTTATGTGAGTTACGATCCGGAGACCCGCCAGGAACACAAGACTCAACATTTTACTTACATATTACCTACCCAATAAGTTTTTATATTAGCAATGAGAATCCAACTCACATTCTCATGGAATAAGAGTACTATCCTTACTAAAAGGACCTACTACTATGGCACCAATATTCAGAATACAACAAGAAGACGTCATAAAACTTTTTTCACATCACAAAGCCAGGCATGAGCACCGCAAATGCCAAAAGCAACGTACTCTCTCCATAAACAGGGAGAGAATCTCATTCCCAAGAAAGCACTAATGTACCTATACATACATATGTTGCTTAACAAGCAACTTGAGGAGGTCCCTCCAAATTTCACTGCAGTGCCCATCAATCTGAAACTCGCTTTCATTCCACCTAATCTCAAACTAATGCATTTTTATATTTTAGCTGGGAGATATCAAAATTACTTTTACTCTCGAACCGACAAATTTCCGTCCTATTTTGCGCGTTGAGAAAATTCGTAAAAGTACATTCTTAACTTTAAACCCCCAGAAATATCATGCAACATTTTGATATTGCAAACAAAAGAAAAGCACACAACACAAGCATCAAACCCAGATTCTAACATATAAAGCTGAAAATGGAAGCATCCACTCTCCAACAAGTGCAAATCCACATCAACAAAAATCCAAAGTCCAAACATCTTGACCATCCTACCATCTCTGATTCACACAAACACCAGCTCACTGTATCTATTGCTAAGTGCAGCTAACCCTGATAAATCACAAAAAAAAAAAAAAATGAAATAAAACGTACCAAGTTAAAATTTCAATTTCAATCCTTGAAAATGACCGATTTGGCAATGCGCATCAAGGGTTCCAGGCAATCCGGGGAGAATTTCCTGGCGAAAAGATAAGACTCGGAGTGATTGGACTGGCGGAGCCGGAGAATGAGTTCCGGCGAGACCTCCGTCGGCTGGTAAGTATAAGGGTGGCCGTTGACGGTGCCGGTCCAATTAACCTTGGTAAGCGTGTATTTGGTGCAGCCATCAGGATCCGCCATGGACAATAAAGTAGGAAAATAATGCTCCTCGGGGTAACACTCATCGTCACGGTAACAGGGGATCTTGAATTTGCGCCAGAGGGTTCGGTCCTTGACAACGAGCAAGGCGTGTCGGCGCGTGAGGGTGAAAAACTGGGATCCGACGCGGAATTGTTGGAAGGGGACTTCGGGTATCATGGCGTAGCGGCCGCGGGAGATGTAGCGTCTCCAGAGCTTGGGCGCGTGGGAGAGGATTTCGACGAAGGATTTGTATTTGAGGCGGACGCCGAAGCGGGAGGATTCGGGGTCAGAGGAGTCGAAGGTGGGAGAGAGGAAGAGGGAATGGTAGACGTAGGAGAAGGAGTGGAGAGGGATGCAGTGTTGGGAGAGGAGGGAGAAGTAGGAGTTGGCGGGGTCGTCCAGGAGGGCGGTGGCGAGGAGGCGGCGAGTGGCGGAGACGAGGGTGGGGGAGGCGCGGAAGGTGCGTTTGGAGGGGATGAATTTGGTTTTGAAGAGAGGGGACAAGGGGCGCGTGAGGTTGACGGAGGGGTCAGCATGGATGTAAATGTTGAAGAGGTTGGAGGGGGTGTCGTGGAAGAATTGGTCCCAAAGGGGGGAGAAGTGGAGATCGGAGTTGGTGAGGAAGAGGAAGGCGATTTTGAGAGAGGGGTTTTTGGAGGAGAGATGGAAGAATTTGGAGGGGTTGTTGTTGTTGTTGTTGTTGCTGTTGTGGGGATTGGAATTGGAATGGGCGATGGCACGGTTGAAGAGGTTGATGTCATCCAGTTCATCGGAGGGGGATATGGGGAGGGAGTGGGGTTTGGGAGGGAGGATTCGGGGTGCCAGGAAAAAGAGGATTGGGAAGGAGAGGAGGAGAGAGAAGGTTAGGACGAATGGGGTTGAGAACATTGAGTTTGGAGCCACCCTCAATTGAGGGAAACTGCGCCACTGCACCTGAAACACTCCTACCACTCGTGGGGAATGGCTGTGGTCTGGAATTGTGATTGATTCTTTGATTGCTATTGCTATTTGCTATTGCTATTGCTATTTCCTTTCTATCTCTGTCTCTCTCTCTCTTTCTGGTTTTTAAACAACACTCTGGACTTTTTGGAAAGGGGTTTTCTAGGGTTATTGAAAACTCGTGTTGTTATTGCCAGTTTGTTTTCTCACGAGGAGGGAAAAAGGAGGGGTTTGGGTTTGTTGAAAGGAGGGTGATGATGGATTTCGGTGGAGGAGGGTGGGTAGTGGGTACAGAATGGAGGAGGGGTTGGGATTTTCTTTTTTCTGTTATCTTCTTGGACGCTCTACTGTAACTGCGAGATGTTACCGTACGACATGTAACGTACGCGTTTGTTTGTTTGCGGGATTCAAATTTCAGAATATGAGCATATCAGGAAAAATAAATCTGCAATTTTATTTACCTACCCTAACCCTACCAAGTAATTAGTTTGTTTGCGTTGTTAACAATAGCAAAGTAACAGGCCTTATCGATAACCATGTTACGCTAACTCGCTACCTTAAGATTCCATTTTTAGAAAAACAATCCTAAGAAAAAGATTATGTTACTGGAAAATTGAACTATCATGTATAAAAAAATCAACTTCTATTCATATAATTTTTTTTATATTATTAATTAATCAAATATCATAATATTATTTTTTGTAATTAGATAATACTAATTCTTTATCCTATTAATATATCAATTATAATCTCTAAAATTATGAAAAGATTTAAATAACATTTAATTTTGTATCAATACACTATTTAATAAACTTAACTATGCAACTACACATCAACAAATAAATACGTAAAACTTTTTATGAATTATGCTACAATAATATCAAATTCAAATGAATAGAAATTAATCAAAGCGCTGACTATGTGGAGGACAGATCAGGAAACCCCGCCGCCTAGATATAATTTTAATTAAATTCACAAACACGAACGTCATACACCTGCTTTGCTTGTATATTCTTATCAAACACATCAGAGTGGTTGTGTATAGAAAATACGGCATAACCAGTTATGGCAAAATAATAATCAAATATACGCAGAAGTATGTGTAGGTAAAATATGCTCACTAAAGAACAGCTGGCAACAACAATACAATACGACGAAAGGCTATCGCACACTGAAAGGTGTAAATTTGGATATAAATACATCATGTTATCACATAACTGACATTCTGACCACAACAAGTATTGCATATAAATAAAACAAACTTGTATCAACCAGGCAAATCTTATTCCTATCACAACCCAAGCCAATCTCAAAACTGTAAAACCACATTCACCGTCTTCGTGGATCATCTAGTTACAAAGCCCTCACCGCTTCACATCATATATGCACAGAAGACAATGCCCATACATCAATGGAGAAGGGAGTGATTTCCCTTATTTGAGATTCTGGAAACTACACATCCGTGTGTTTATATTCACATCCTTTCTTCCATTGATCTATGGAATTGATTTTGTATTCGCATCCCTTCTTCCGTTGAGCTTAGGTTTATCCCTACCAGACTTTTGCGTGCTTAGCGTCCCTTTCACATTAGTAGTGCTAATAGGGTGTTTGACTACTCGAGATCCATCACCACCCCCTGCTTAACAGAGATAAGAAATAATATTTAGCACAGGCTGGTTCTGTATTAACATAATCCAGTCAACTGAATTTTCAGATTGCTTACTACGCTTTCATCAACACAAGAATTTTAGAAAGAGATGTTCACAAGAATTTCTGATTTGCAAATTAATTCCTTAGATGGCCTATGAAACATCAGTAATCTCATTCTAGAATGGATAGTTCAATCCATAGTAAATACAGCGGAATGGATTTCTACAGTGTTGGCCAACATTTGCAAATTAGAAAATGCTGAAATTTACGAAAACTACTCTAAAACATTTCATAAGAATCAGCATCGCAAGCAGTTATTTTAGAAACCTTTTCAACCTTACACATAACTCTTCTAAGTGATCAGTCAACTTTACTTCTACAAAACACATTATGAAAGTTTTTTTTGCAAAAAATAGCATTGCCCCTGCAACAGGGATTCATGTTATCAGTTTGAGTTTAAGGTTTAGGGTCCTCTTGTAAATGAGTGAATGCACCTAGGTATGCTTGAACTTTAATTGTCAATCTCAAACTCAAACTAGCTGAAGTGGAACCCAATGATTGGGTTAGTCTATCCATGTTATAGTTCATCTGATAATGGTTCCAACTTCCTGAAGCAGCTGTCAGACCCCCATTGTTCAGGAAACAATAAAATGTACAGAAAGAGAGTACTCACCATTATTAGGCAGAGATAATCGTTTTTTGGCCTGCTTATCTGCCTGTGATGTTCTCTCCTTTGGATTACTGTGAGATCTTGACCCAATTCTAGGTTTTGAGTTAACTTCTTCAACAGTATTTTCAACATTTGCCTTAAAAGTTGGCTTAACAGGCTGTGTGTTTGATGATTCTAGCAAACCTGCAGACTTACTAGGAGAAGAATCGCAGCCCTCAGAAATAGTGGGACCAGTTCCTTGACATGTCGGGTTTGGATGAGTGTTTGATGAGAATGGTTTTTTGTTAGCAGAGGTCAACTGAGGTGTGGTTCCATTTTTATCATCCTTAGCTCCATCTTCATGTACCGTTACTCCATCCTTCATATTAATGTCAACGAAGCGATTCTCCCAAGGACGGACAGCCATCCATCTTTCCAACCAATTCCAACCCCAGCTATTTTTATCTGGTTCAAATCCAGAGGAATCAGGCTGCTGTCTTGATCCTGCCTGCCACTGCCAAGGGGAAAATTTGAAAAATCTTACACCAAGCCTGTGGACCAAAACCATGTATCAAAGGAAAATGGATGCTATAATGCAAAGCTGCTGATCATGGGATAAGGAAATTTTTGGACAAAAATTCCAAGTTCGTTTTACCTCTAGAAGTTCACTACCACTTGACAACATCATCAAATATCGTACTATGTTAGTATGTTACACCATCTATATCTCATTACAAGTTACAAAACTATGTGGCTTGATTGAATAATGTTTGAATTGGTCCAGTATATTTCTTTTTGAGAAATAACAATTCCAAATTTCTATAATTCTATATACAAACTTGGGTGGGAGATGGACCGTGCAAAGCTTCAGATTGAGTTTACAACACTTTAATAGGATGTAAAAAGCAATTTCATATGTCTCCTGATGGAGAATGTCTTGAAGGAAATGAGACCCTCCTATAAATTAATGAAATTACAAATTTCAGATATTTCTTATTATGCAGATTGCAGAAAAATTTAACTAATGTATAATACTCACTGCACGCATAATTAAACAATAACTACACTAAATTCACCTGATGAGATAGAGCGTATGCCATGGCTCTCTCACGTTTGGCTGCAGCCTCCTGTCTCTTCAATATTTTAGCCTGAATTTCTTCAACAGATCCTACACTGTCACACCATCCTTCCTGTATATATGATTTTAAAAAAGTTGAGGTATTAATCATCATTATTAAGTTACAAGGTCCCTCAAACAGATAATTTGATAAAAAAAAACTGCAATTTAATTACATTATATCATACTAAGCACTATAGCAATTTGCAAATACAGTTCTTTATGGAATTACTGCCTATGAAACATTCTGAGCATAAATGCAATGCATATGCAACTAGATCAAAATTAGAATGGCATCATAATAGAAATTTGTTTTGGGTTTTGTATGCTATGCAATAACTTTCCCCTCTTTTCCTCCTTACTTCCTAGTTCCTTGCATTCTTCCTTTTCAATTTATTAGCTGACAACAATTCTGCAAAGTAAGAAACTATAAAACTCCCCGAAGAAGCACTGGGACACTAGAATGGGAATTGGGACAGTATTATTCCTTAACTGTTCATTATTTTTTCTTGTTTGAAGTGCAGTTCTCTCATATCCAGTTATTTCTCTTTTAACTTCTATTATTGACTTTACGTCCATATGGTTTTCTCAAACATGCCTCTTGATTCCCAACTCAAGCCCCCAAAATCTCCCCCTCTTGATTACTGTTTCCAAAATACACACTCCAGTCTACTGCACATCTTCTGTTGATTTTTAATTTTTTACCCTAGTCTAAGTTCTATGTTTCTTATCCTGGTATACCCATCTAAAATGTCTCAAAAATTAAACCAGCACAATACATTCAACTGTTACAGGCAAATAGTTTATACCAGTCTAAGTTTATTACCCTGCTTAATTGTTAGTTCAGTACATCTTCCTTCTGATAATTATTTGTGCATAAATAGATAAAGACTTAAATATTAAATACCCTTTTAGTCCCTATAAAATAGGATTTTTTTATTTTAGTCCTTAAAATTTTATTTTTTTTAGTCCTTTAAAAATTTAAATTTTTTTATTTTAGCCCCTAAGTAGGAACTAAAACCAAAAAGAAAATAATCTTTGAAGGATTAAAATCAAAACAAAAAATTTTAAAGAATTAAAATAAAAAAACTCACTTATGTTATAGGTACCAAAATATTATTTAAGTCATTGATAAATAATGATCAGAGAATGCATGTAGCCACAGTAAAGTGAAACTACATATAGAATGACGGATTGCCCAGAAAATGCCAACAACCCATTGGATCCAAAAGACTACATTAAGATTAAATTTATCGCAACTAGACCAAAGTGACAAGTAGCAAGGCAGAAAAAGGAAGACCCTCTTTCATAAACATAACAATCAAATAGTTATCTCAAATTCATGATCAATTTCTCAATACCCATCCCCCAGGAAAATGGATTACAAGGAAATAATAGTGAAAGAGATGAATGTCATTTTCAGAACAGTACTCCTTAGTCCTTACTTCTATTTCTCGAACTCGAGCTTCATTTGCCAGGTTTTGCTGATGTTTCTGTTGTGATGCTTGAGTTTCCAATGCCATGCAAACACGCCTAGCCCGAACACGAGCTTGAACCCTCACCAAAGCTTGCATACATCGGAGTGTTATTGCAGCTTGTTTTCTCACTGCATGGCCTCTTACAAGTGCCTGAAGCCTTACCACACCTTTCAAAGCCCGTAGTGCCCTTCTGGCCTGATACATAAAACGCAAATTTCCAGCTAGGTCAAACTTGTGGCAATAAAACTCCTGAAATTTTTTATAATAACTCTCAAAACAAATAAAGGAGACAAAAGAATTAAAGAATGAAATAAGACCCTAAAATAAATATGAAGTGCATCTTAAAGAAAAATCAATTAAATGCCAGAAACATGACATCCTAGAGGTAGATAAATAACTTTTGTCAACCACTACTACAATACCTGATTCTTCAATGCCAAAAAATCATTTTAGAGAATAAGATAGACTCCTGAAGTATAAAATGGGGGGAATAACAGAACTAAATGGCATAGCATAAACACTGCCTACAGTCACATTGAAAAAATATATATATAAGGTAAAAATTTCAGTTTAGATAACTTTTTTTAATAGAAGATTTCAGTTCAGCTCATGCAAATAAAGCCAAATTTAATATGGAATATACCAGAAATCCTCGAAATGCTGTTTGAACACGTATTGCAGCCCATTCCTCCCTCGTTTGTTGATTATGTGCAGCATGTGCTTGTTGTGAAGTAGAAGATGAATAGTGGGTATCAAGGTTTGCATGGCCATTATCATCTTCAACAGGTGGAGTAGCATCATAATCCAATTCGTTTGTAAGTTTACCATTATCAAATTCGACATCATGCCTTCTCTGATGGTGAAACTTGCCAACCTTTTCACCATTGAAAAGTTCATAAATACACAAAGTTATTCTACAATATGTATTGTGTAGTATTTTATACAGGAGTGAAACTATAACTTATTTGGGATAAAAGCAAACCTTGAGTGACCACTCTCATATGGCTAAAAAAACACTACCACTTTGTGTGGCTCTTGTTAGATTTCATCTTAAACCCAATTGGCGTACATTGCCCAATAGTAGGTATTTAAATTGCACCTTAGTAATTGAGGCTAGCAATGTGAGACTTTCCAACAACCCTCTCATATGCTAAGGCATCAACAATGACTTCCCATCAGGTTTGAGGAATGTGATATCTCCCCTTAAAACCAATTGGCATTAAGTGAAGATGCCCAACAGGTATTTAAATTGCACTCCAGTAATTGAGGCAGGCAGTGTGAGACTTTCTAACAACACTCTCATATGCAACCACATTAACATTACTTTGTCATCAGGTTTGGGGGATGCAATATCCCCCCTTATAACTATAGTGGGTCTGGTTTTAAATTTTACTAAATTCAGTTTATATAGTTTCCAAGAGGAAAATTCAGTGAGCACATATTAGAATTGAAATTATCAATAACAAAACTACTTAATCAGGGAGAACCATGCTCTAACATTTGAAGAATCAAACAACTCCACTAAATTTCCCGAGTATAACACTCGCAAACACAAAAAAACAATTACTTTTTCCCTCTTAAGTACCCAAGCAAGAAAACTCTTCTGCTTTTCTTTTGGGGCAGTATGGGTAGAAGTAACTACATGATAATACAGAACCTAAGCTAAAAGCACCGTATGTGATGATTATTTTTGCCACCAGAACATGAAAAACTAAAACTCAGGAATACAAGTGTGAAGTGTTATAAGAGAGGGACAGAGACAGAGACTCACATTTCCATCCTTCTCTGAAGACCCTGACTTCTCTGATTTCTTTAGACCAACTAATGCTTTAATCCACTTCCCAGAGACACCCATAGTCAGTGCAATTTTTTTTCAATCTAGCACAAACCTGGCACAGAATTATATGGCAAAGTCAATGCAAAAGTGGTTGATTATACACAATGTCACAATCTTAAGTAGGTTCTGAGCTATGGGAACAAAAATGACACAGCAAGCACAAAGTATCAAAGTGAGCAAGCTGAACTGATAAAATCTATTTAAAAATGACAACCAATTCAAATATGTCAAAGTAATATGCCTTCTTGTGACCTTTATTTATAGAGTACATTGGTTATGGTTGAACTAATTTATAAGTTCATTTCCAAAATAATTGTATTTCACTAGCTTAGTTATAACAATAAGAATACTATTTCAACTTATAAGCAACCATAGGCAGCCGGGAAGTGAAGCACAAAATGAAGGATCTCAAAATCTACCATAACATAGCTGCTACACATTAGGTGCAAAAGCACCTTTTGAAATGACTTGTGTTTACTCTTTTATTTATATTTTTGGCTTTAAGTCTAATGCTATAAAACAAAGAGCATTTGTAGCATGAACAAGGGTAACACAAGGAATAGCTCCAATATAGAAGCCACATTTTGTGTTGTGGAGGATGAGGCATAAATTGCAAATCTGAACATACAAGGATAGCCTACTAACTACAAAGGTTCTTTTCTTTCGTTGTCATACAAAGGCCTGGGTAGCCAAGTGTTACTAAGAAATCCAGATTGCATCAGACTACAATAATATGTGTGTACTAAATTTCCTAAAATTTGTAATTGAATAATGTCTTAATCCAAGAGAGACCAAGTCTGCTACACCAAGTCATCAAGTGTTAAGTGCTTTAAACACAAACACACAAAAAGTGAATAGAATTACGTAACAACTTGGCAAAGCTGTCTTTTCAACTCATGGAAAAACTGAAAAGTACTTTCTAAGCTTGAACTATTACACTAAACCTGAATAAAAACGACCGTGAAAATTTAAAAACGACAGATGCTAAAAAGATCGAGATTATATGGCAAGCAACGAAAATCGGATGGGTAATAATAACCAACGACGTTGACAATCCCCTCCGTCAGTGTTGATTTGGTTGCTTGAAAAATGAATTAACGGTTTGAGTTTGACATAAATGCGCGATAGATTTGGTCACTTCACAACAATTCAATTTAATGGCCATTAAAACCTAGAATTTCAAGCCAGAGAATCGCAGATCCAGAAATCGTAGAGTTGAGGCACAATTCACCTGAAAGGCATAGCAAGAGAGATTGCCACTGAACTAAAATTCACCATCAGCTACAAAATGCAATGAACATTCACTGAGTCAATGCCGAGTTCTCATTCGCAAACTCGGAAGCTCTTCAGATGATTTCCAAATGAAGCTCGCTCTTCTATCACTCCGCAATTATTAAATAAATTAAAAAAAAAAAACAGATGACAAATGTAATGAAAGACGAGTCGGTAAAACTAAAACTAGAAAAATAATTATGTGCGAGGAGGAAAGGATCTGTGAATGAATGTGGAATGTAATTTTAACTTTAATAAATAAAGATAGTATTAACTTTTAAAAGGTTATTATGACAGAGGAAGGGATATACTAATATTTTAATGATATTAAATAACTAATATTGGTTTAAAAACGACGGGAGGGAGCACGAGGATTGAGCAAGGACTTAGGACAGGTCTGGTCTAACGTGCGCCGGGATGGTAACAGCACATAAATCAATGACGTGTTGCTGTCAATGGAGTTACTCAAGGGAACGTGTTCCCCCCACCTTGCCCTATCCGATTAATTCTTGTTTCGTTAATTAATTTATCACATTATCGCATCATTGCATTAAAGCAACGGCAAGTAGTTTTAATTTGAAAAGCTACCGTCAAAAAAGAAAAATTGAAAAGCATTAAAGGTGACCGAAAAAAAATTGAAAATTTTCGCGCCATTTATTTTGGTTTTTCTTAAGAGAAAATATTTTTTAAAATACATATATATATATATGAAAACAATTACAAATATTTAAATTTAAAAAAAAAAAAATAGCTTGTAATCGGATCCATGTGTATTAGGAGTTAATTTGCCTTAAAGCAATTAGTATGTTAGGATGCATGTGTGAGTAATGATGTTAAGTTCTAGCTTTTACAGGGCAGGTCAATATTTGAGAAGATAGAGGATTTTAGGAGCCATTTTAAAGTCATCCCATGAGAAATCGGTACCCCATCCAATTAAAGTTGAACAAAATTGTTTTGATTGTGAAGGCTTTCGAAAATGATAATTGATGTGAAATTAATATACATTTTCTAGTTTAGAATTAGAATTAGAATTTTAACTTTTTACAGTAATATATAGACATAAATTTGTATATTTTATTATTTTATATTTTTGTAAATTACTTTTTTACTTTTTAAGTATTTTTATTGATTCATGTATGCTCTAACCTAATTGTAGTTAGTATAAAGGAATTTTTATGAAAATGGAGTATTTTTTTTAAATTACAAAAATAAATAAATTTTTAAAAAAATTTATGAAAATGAATAAGTTGTGTTTTGAAACACGAAAATGATTTTATTAAGTGAAATCATGTTTTAAAATGTGATTTTACTTTTTTTACTATAAATTAAAATAAAACTCATATTTAAAAAAAAATTGTGAGTAAACTCGTAATTTTGATTTGATAAAAAAAATTAAAGTTATGATTCAACTCATGACTTTAGTTAAAAATTAAAAAAAATAATGTGTTTAAAAATATAATTTTAATCATTTAAATTAAAAATATATATATGCATAACAAATTATATTTTAAAACATATCTTTTAATACAAATTCATGTTTTAAAACACAATTTATTTATTTTTTGTAAATTTTTTAAATGTATTCATTTTTATAAATGTTTTGTAAAACACCCTTGAAAAGAAAAAAAAAACTGTATAAAAGTTTAATTTATGCATATTTTAATTATTACTGGTGAGTTAGTTTATATAAAAAGTTCATTTTGTGCAAATCTTAATTATTTCTATTGACTTTGTGATGATAGAAACTCATCAGAGTTAAAAAAAATATCATTGTAATACACATATTTATAAGAAAAAAATGAAAAAAATAACTTAAATAAGTAAATTGTTATATATGCATGTATATTAAAATTTATATTTTAAAATATAACAATTTGATACCATGGTTTTGTTAGTAAACTTTAAGAACATAATTTTAATTTAGTATTAGTTATAAACGAGCAATACAATGGATTATGTTTTGATATTTATAAAATAATTATAATTATTGTCTTTGATTTATCATTGAATGTCTCGATAATAATATAGATCAAATGTATCTTTATGACTAGTAATATTAATGATTGAATAGACTTTTTTAGAGTATCAAATGAGATCATGACAATAAGTTAATTTTTAAGTCACGAGTAATGTTTAAACATGTGAGAACTATATTATGAAAACATTTGTATCTATGTCATAGTTTGGTACATTACAAGATGGATGCTAAAATCACAATAAAGGTCAAGATGGTAAATGTGTCAAGTTGTAAATGTTTAGATGGTAAAGGCAACATCTTGTAGCTATAAAAAATTCACAATTGGTGTAATGTATATCTCTACTATAATAATAGCTCGTTTCTTGAGGATGCATCATTGATTGTAATCTTGTGAGGAATATGCAAGCTCTTGGTCACCTTCACAGGTTTTTTGATAATTGAGAAAAATCATCATATATGGATACTAATTCATACATGTGAAAAAAGTTAATGGTTAAGTCTTCGTACCTTGTGTCAAACCTAGGTTCTTTCTAATTTTGTTTAACTAACATATACGTGTTTTAGGTTATAGGTTAGACTTATGAATGTATTGAAATTTTTATTAAAGATATATAAATTCATACAAGCGGTGCAAACAAATAATGAACTTGCTTCTTAGGATATGCACACAAATGATTTATATGACTCCCTTTAAGGATATTGACTTTTGGACAACTTAGTTTTTAGGCATTCCAAATGATTTTTGGGTTTATAAATAGTTCATTGTTTTAATATAGGACTTTTATAACTATTTAATAAATTGTATTAGTGTGTCATATTGGAGAATGATTTTTAATGTACACTTAATAAAATAATTTATATTTTCATTTTTTTATTGTTAGATATTAGGGGGAACAAGTGGGTTTTAATGGTGTCATTATTGAGTATTTGAATTTGTGAATTAATTTATTAGTTATTATGTATTTATTTATTATATTATGATTTCTAAATTTTTAAAAATAATAATATCAAAGGTGAAAGATTAAACAAAGGATAAAATACAACTTTTGGTTCTTCTATTTTGTTTTATTAGTAATTTTGATTTTGATTTTAAAATAAAAATATTTTGTCTCTCAATTTTTGAAAATCAATTATTTTAGTATAATATTTATAGTTTAATTGAATTAAAGTCTTAACGTATTCATTTATAATGTGTTGATGAAAATTCAAGAGGGTAATTCATTTATAGTGTGTTTAATATTAAAATTTTAATTTCTAAATACATATTTAAAATTAAAAAACCGCATTAATAAAAATTGAGTTATTTTGTCTAAATTAAGAATTTGAGTTTTAAGAAATTTTAATTGATTTATCAAAACAAAACATTTAACAAGTAATTCAAATTTCAAATATTTCAATTTTTTTGAACTTTCAATTTTTTTTATCCAAATATGACATTAAGATACCATTAAGAAATAATACAATCAATTAAAATGTAAGAAACAAAAATAAATAAATATAGGCGAATGTGGATTTTAAAAAATTAAGGAAATAAATGTATCTATTCTAAAATAGTCAAATCAAATTACATATTGAATAAAATAGAAGAAATAAAGTTATATTTTAGCTAAAGAAAAAATAAAAACCAAAAGTATTAATTTATCATTATTATTTTAATTTTAGATTATTATTTATGGTTTATAATGCATATGATGTGCTTAAAGACAAACATAACTCACATAATATTAATAATGAACCTAAAGTCTAATATCGTATTATAGAGATCAATTATAATTTTTAAATAATTAAATTAATATAGACCAATGCATTACAAATTAAAAATTATGAAATTATAGTAATCATAAATTATAGAAAAAGATAAACTAATAAAAAAATTTAAAGGTTTAACATATTAAAAGATTTTGTTGCAATTTTAAACATAAATTTTCATTTTTTTCTAATTGTGATTTTCATTAAAATCTAACTATATCTTCAATTACTAATATTATCTCTTAAAATTGACTAACATAAATTAATCATATTTTATAAATTATATTTTTTATTTTATTTTTCAACTGATCATTTGAGATTTAACTAGATTTAAACCCACGTGATGGATAGATTCATTTAAATTATATAATTTTTATTTTACATTTATTGTTTTTATGTTACTGGTTTTAAATAACCATTACATACTACTTCTCATAAGTTATGAACTATCTTTTTCTCATTTTAAATAAAATTAGAAATATAACATTATTATAAATAATAATTACATTATTATTACATATTTTTGTAAATTTTAGATATATGATACATAATAGAGATTTATTATTTTTTATGATTTAAAACTATAGAATAAAAATATTATAATATCTTATAGTAGATTGTTATGAAAGAACTTTATAATACAAATACTAATAATAATCATCATTATAGTGTTAATTTATAAGAATAAAAAATAAAAATATTAAATTTAAAAGACCGATATAATCTTACTAAAAATTAAAAATGACTTACAGATTTTTAGTTTTGATGAAAAAAATACTATCTTTTTAAAAATATTTAAAATTAGCGTATAAATTGTACAATCGCATTAATAATATTTTAATTAATTTTCTGTGATTATTATGTGATTTAAGTTTTTATAAAAAATGAAAAAATATACTAATTTAAATATTATAATTTTGTATTTCTATAATTTGGTCTTTATTAAAAATTAATCCTATAACTAATAATTAATATATATGATAAAATATAAAAATTTCTTTTGATTTACAAAATAGTCAATATATTAAAATAATGAATGAACTACCCAAAAAATTAAATAATATATATATATATATATAGTAGTTCACATAAATTGAATTAGTTAAAATTAAATTAAATTGCAATTACCTTAGGTCTTAGGCATAATTAGTAACAGATTAGTCTTTAAATTTTAAGTTGAATCTGATTGTAAGTTTTCATAAAAGACATTTAAATTTTTAAAAACAGATTTTAACCATATTACATTAATTTTAATTTTAATTATTCTTGTATATCAGTGGACATTGTCTTAAATTAATTTAATAAAAAATTTGATTATTTATTAATAAAATCATTATTCATAAAACATATTACTATTTTTTTTTTTTGTTTCATGTACTTTTTTTTCTTCATTACCTGCGTGAGGGTAATATAAAATTAAGCTTAAAGTAATAGCTACAATAAATATTTATTATTTTAATTTAGATCATTTTTTAAATTACATGGTCATTAGAATCAAAATATTATTATAATAATCAATATATTATTACATAAATAATCAAATTAATTAATAGAAGTAAATTTTAAAATTTTTAATTAAAATAATTTTGTTTCAATGATTATATTAAAATAATATATA
>JAMLFT010004370.1:0-19718 GCA_026544285.1 Pachyrhizus erosus | reverse complement strand
ATTTAAATTAAAATATAGTTAGCAACTTATATAGGATTTATTTAAAATATATGAATAAAATTAATTTTAACAAATTATAAAATGGGTATTCTATGAATTTTTTTAACCCAATAAATTTCAATAGAGATGAGATTGAGTTTAATTTTTTTGTCTTCGTCTCTTATAAATCCGAACAATAACCATCTTGTTTTTTATAAAGATAAGGATAAATAAAGTTAAACCAATTCCACTTCTAATAGATATGAGAACAAATAGAGTTAAATTCGTCCCTAACCCATCCTGCTATCATCCCTAATTTCATACATTATATTCTTGACAGAAAAAAGGTTTCTCTCGATTTTGTCATATTACTTCTTTTAATTATTTTTTATACGTTATATTTTTAATCATCTATTTGTTTCAATCTACTATTTCC
Source organism: Pachyrhizus erosus (assembly GCA_026544285.1). NCBI lineage: Eukaryota > Viridiplantae > Streptophyta > Magnoliopsida > Fabales > Fabaceae > Pachyrhizus > Pachyrhizus erosus. The sequence goes on along the minus strand of JAMLFT010004370.1, from coordinate 19,303 downwards.
TTTTTTATCTTTAAATTAAATTTTATTACTTTTTATATGAAGTACTCAATAATAAAAAACATCACGCTTAAAATTATTCGTATAAAATTAAAATATACTTTATATATTAATAATATTTAATTATTATAGTTTTAAATTATAATAAAAAAATACATTAAAATATTTATTAATGTGAATTTTAATTATAAAAAATATTTATTCTATGTGTACTGACTAAAATACTAATTACAAATGTTATCAAAATTAAAATGGACATTAACTTAGTAGAGACATTGGATTAATGAGTTAATGATAAAACAACTCCTGTTTTTTGTTGTTTCTCCTCAACGATGATGAAATTGATTCATTCTTACTCTTTTCCCTTACTCTCCTCCATAAGATTTTTCTGCTTGTGAAATAAAAAATAACATCTCTAATGTCCTCCCTTCCCCTTACACTTAATTTTATTTGTGTTTTCAATTAATTGAATATTTTTTATGCAGACACCTTGCAAAGAAACACAAACTTCAAAAAATATATGTTCAAAGTATGAATTGTGTAGGTGATGAAGTGTGACTTGCATTGAGAACATTCGCAAAGACAACATTGTCGTCGGCATCCATGACACCAACAAGGTCATTCTCAACTTTGAAAACAAATCTATCACCAAACCTCATGATTTAAGGTTTTATTTTTATTTTTTCCTTTTCAAATCTTTTTCCTTTTTATTACTCTCAAAACCCAATGTTAGGGATGATCAGTATAACAACGTTGCACTTGTTTTTCCATATCAAAGAAATCCTTCTAACTTGTTTTTGATGTTGAAAGTAAATATTGCTAAATGAAATATGAATGAATGAGAACTAAAAGGTTTTCTTTTAAACTTATTGTTGTTCCATGTAAAAAGTTATTAATTTTTACATTGTTTGCATCTACAATGATTGTACAATCGATCTAAAATGTCATTTTTGATTATTTTAAAAAACATTTTTTATACTAATGTAAATATGAATAATACAACAAATTTAATGTTAAAAAATAAGATTGACATGTTAGCATTATGGATAGTACATGGTTCCATCTCAACTCTACTAATGATATGCAAAAAAATTTAGTAGTTTTTTTTTTTTAATTAAGACACACGAATGTAAATGACGATATAAATAATATAAAATAAAAAATAAAAATTATAATAAACAAATAATTATTTAATTTTAAATAATATTAAGAGGGTTAAACGAGATATCTAATATAGGCTCATATTTAAATGAGTTAATAAAAGTTAAGCTAAAATCTTATGTGAGACGAGAGTTGAATAGGCTAGTTTGCAAATAAAAAGATAGAATATTGAATTGATGTTTATTTAATTTCATTATAGTAATGAATCTAATATCTAATTTTACACATAAAATTATTAATAAATATTTATATGAAACTCGTTATTTATTAAAAATAAAATATTTAAATAGTTGCACAAATATATTTTTTGTCATTTTTATATACATAAGGATCCGTCTATAATTGAAGAGATTTCATTTCTCTAAATAAAGTTTCTTTAAAATAAAAGTTACAAATACAATTTATTTTAATTACCAAAATTAAAGGACTTAATTATCTCTTCCCAATACTTTTTTTATAAGAATAAATTATAATAATATTATTATATTTTACACGAATTATATTTAATATTATTTTTTTATTTCTATACTAATTTTTTTAATATTTACAAATATCACACTTACAATTTCTTATATATTACATCAATCTTTTTTAATATTTAAATTTTTTTACACTATCATTTCTTTATATTTTACACTAACACTCTTATAAAAAAAGGTTATTATAATGATTAAAATAATAAAAATTATTTGTGTAATCCAATTTTATTTAGAAAGTATTAATTATTTGGTCTTTTTATAATTATACATGTGTACGAACCAATCTATTCATTAACTTTTAACTTTAAGCTTTCTTGCCTAGGTTTTATTAATTTACTTAATTAAGTAAAAAATTAAACTTGAGTTTATTTATTCACCGATATAAACAAATTTGATAGAGTATTCAAGGAGTAGAATTTGAATAAAATACTCAACCAGTTTACATCCTTATTATGGTCTTAAAATTCTCAATACCGTTTGCAAATTTATAATTTGGATCGTACTATGAAAACAAAAGCATACTTATATATATATATAAAGCATAGTTATAGAAGAAACGTACGTGGTTGTAGAAACCATAAAGAGCCCATAGATTCAATTATCAGCATGCATGGAGGGGAAAACAGCTTGTTTTGGTGGTAATGCTTTTGCCTTTTTAATTTTGCTTGGGTAGGAGTTAAGTGGGCGATCATGCATGTATGTACCCAAAAGAATTTTGGTCGGTGGAAATTAAAGCTAAGCTACTCAAGTAATACATTTACGATTATAATATGATGCACTTTTGCCCTTTCTGATTAATCGAAAAACAAAACACTTCTCCATTTGATTATGTAGCATGATGAAATCCACTAGTTAAATAAATAGTCAGCGATGGCATCCATGCTCGTCAAAATACAAATATTTTTAGAGCATCACATTATAATGTAATGTATTTAATTCGTACCGAGCCTACAAAAGAAAAAGGTGTGGGATTAAAATGCACGAGGAATCATGCCATTAAAATAAATATAGGTTTTTTGGTATATAGTTATCATATAGTTTTATATGTTTTGCACTAAGTAGTAAATATAACGAAAAAAATACTAGAACGTATTTTCTTTTAAAATAAGAATTGTTTTGAATTTTCATGCGAAAACCAATGAGATTGAGGTGGAGGATAAGTGAAAATCTGATGGGTAATGTGAAGAACCGATGAGAAAGGTAGGGTGAAAGAAGCAGAGCCCAGAAAGGACAGAAACAAAACTATATACACAGCACTAATGAATGTGGGTTTATGAAGGAAAGATGCTGCTTTTGTGCGTCAGTGAAATAATCTTTGAAAAGAAGGGCAACATAAATATTACTAATTAAAGACTTTTGGGCCAAACAAGAACAAGCTGGCTTTAAGCACAGTTAGACAGTGGAAAAGACGGGGAGAGGAGTGATTGCTTTTCAAGTGCATCATTAACACACTTTGTATGAGAGAGAGAGAGAGAGAGAGAGAGAGTGGTGTTTTAGAATGCTTTGAAAAAAAGAGGGTACTTTCACACACACGCTTACAAGTTACAAGATGTGTCTTTAAGAACAGAGAAAGAGATAAAGAGGGTGTGTGTGAGAGAGAGGAATGAATTGAATGAACCTTGAGAGAAGTGAGTGATGTGAAGACTGAAGAGGAAATTAAACTCGTGGCCCCCCAAGGGGCAACAAAGAGAGAAGAAGGTGCCGAAAGAGGACTTGAAGAGGCATTTATATCTTTACTTTCTCTCTTTCACTTTTTTGGGTGACCCATGTCATCTCTAAACCATAATAAATTAATCACTTTTTTTTTTTTTTTGAAATAATGAGATTATATTTTTTTTAAAAAAGTTTTTTCATATAGATAAATTCCATAATCAAATCAAAATCACTTGTTTAAGTAATTACACCGTGTGTTGGTTTTCTTTTTTGTTTCACGTGCCTTTTCTAACAATGCTTCCTTCCATTGTTTTTCATGTTTGGGTCACTCTTAATCATCTTATTAGCCAAAAGTTACCCAGCTGATTAATCGACCCGCGAAGTGACCTTAAGACACGAGCTTATCACAAAAGGCAACCAAGGGAAGGCTTTTTCATGTTCCAATTTTTATTTTTAGTTTGGTGTTCTTTTCTTGTTTTTCTCATGTAAAAGTTTATGGCTAATTACTCACAGCCCCCATGCATCTTCACGCGCCAATGCAGTACTGATACAACTTTTTCCATTGGGGCAAGTAATTAACTTCAAGTTTTCATTTATAATAAAAACTCCTTATTCATACTATTCATAGACACATTTTACGTATAAACTTTTTATCACGATACTTCTATAAAGTTTACATTTATACTTTAATTTTATTTCCGCACATTAATATACAATGATATATTTTTGTCTAATATAGCTTAATTATCATCCTTTTACAGTAAAATCAGTATATTTTTTCTATATGCTATCGATTTAATTAATTTTAGACAGAGGCACGATTTGGATTAATACTTTGCTTATATAAACTTTTCAATTGTAAACTTTTATTATTAAAACTTTTAAAGTAAAATGTCAAATTTTATTAAGTTTATGAACATTTATAGAAAAGTAAAATAATAAATATTTAATAAAAATTTAGTTATATGAGTTAATTTTAAATCATACATTTTTTGCTGAGTATTTATTTAAATTGACTTGATAATTTAAAAAAACTAATTATAGTAAATTTATACATGTTGCATCAACTTATTTGTAAAATTAAATAAGATATAATGACTACATACACAAGTTGAACGTGGAGAGTAATGTGTATGACCTTTAATTTATCATCTACATAACATTAAATTTATAATGGAAATATAAAGCATTACCTAGAAGTTTTCTGCTATGTCTATTGTTCTTGCTAACGTAATCCTTTCACTTATAAATATCATTTTGCCAATTGATTGTTTTTTTGTGGCCAGTTGCTTACACTGTTTAGTTTTGGCTGCAATGAACACGAGTTCATCAATGGCTCTTATATAGCATGTTTGTTCCATGTCTTAGACGTGATTTCGAACATTTCAAATGTAAATTTAAAAAACTATTAGTTAGAATTTGCATATATCAAATGTTATTGTTAAAAACCAGCTTGAATTGGCGCAGTTGACTCTCCTTAATTCATCTTCTCGACGTGCAGTCACTACTCACAAGCCACACACCATCTAATCCCAAGGCAGGCACCCGCCAACAAACTGTGCCATTTTGAACAAACAAATTTACTGTCACTGAATCTGCTGCGCTTTTTTCCTCGTTTTACGCTGAGGATTTGCTGATGATGCAGAATCTTGTGTGCTTGTCTTTCATAATCTTTCACTTTCATTACTTACCAACATAAATGTAAGAATTTTTTACGGAGGGGTGCGATTTTTAGTAGCCCAAAACACAATTTGCCTTGTTCATGTCAGTATCCTGGTATGATCTATCCAAATATTTAACATTGCTAAACTGTATATATATATATTTTATAATAGTAGTAACAAAACTGAAATTAGATTGAAATTATTTTGTTTTCTTTTTTACAATAAATCTTACCAATACAGTTTTTCTAAGTCTCTCTTCTTTAATAAAATTTGTTAGAAAAGACAGCAATGTGAGGGTTTACTTCATATTTGATAAATTTGACTTGTGATTTTATAATTTTTAATAAATTTTAATTAATAAAAAAAATGTTTAGATAGTATGTTGCTAAAATTCATCTTCCTATGATTTTTGAAGTTACAAAAATTATGTGAAGTAAAAATTCAGATAGTGAACGCCAGTAGCATTCTCAGTGGCGGAAGATTTCAGGTGCCTGTTCCCTAACTTTATTTGTTAGTGTATTGTCATTCTTGTATAAGAATAAGAAACTATCACAAGACAACTATATGAAATGTAAAGCAGCAAGCACATTCATTTCACCGTAAAATCCCATATACAAAGGGAAAAAGGAGAAGCTTTTGTATCCAATACGTACCTTGGACGATTCTTAGCAGTGCTCAATATATATGTACATGTGAATAGCATTAATTAATATATAATATAGTTGAGGCGCAATGAGTGCTATGAACCACAAGAAAAGTCTGTTTTCGATTAGGCTTTAAAACTAATATGGATCGGATGCTTTGCTTGATTAACAGCACAACATACACTCAACGTTTTTTTTTTTTTTTTTCACACAGAGAAGATATTTAATATTATTTAACAAATTTATATTTATTTTAAGTAACAATTAATTATAATTTTTATGCCAAATAGTTTAAGTCATTAAATATATAAATTATTTAAAATTTTTATTATAAAATAAATAGCACATGCATTTGTACTGTAATGAATTTTTACATTTCCAATTAATAAGAGAGTATCATGTATGATTATTGTGTTGACTTTTTTAATAATTAACTTAAAAAGTATTCTTTGACTTTAAAATATGCACATTTAGCACAATTCAAATAAAATTGGGCTGGATTGATTTATTTATCAAAGTTTCATAAAGCCCGTTCTGCCCAACTATTGTATGGTCCAGTCTGAATTTACATCTGATGATAAGATTGTGTGTTTCGTATTATTTCATGAATCTGACCATGTTAAGAAAAATTCCTAACATTGTTTTGTCCGCTCAAGTCTCATCTGAATTGCATCGTAACTCATGGGATATTCTTTTTGTCTACGGGAGATTAAGCTTTTTCAAATTTGAAAGATGCATTTTATTTCAAGCAGAGGAATTTTCACTGCTCTAGTTTTGTACTTCATCTTTCCATTTTAGTAAATACAAAATAAAAATATTAATTTTATGACTTCTATGAAAGGTCTGTAAAAAGACAACTCTGGAACTGCTTATGTTCATGAAAAAAACCAAACTAGCAAAATTATTAAGAAAAAGCTTCCCAAGCTGTCTGTTGCAAAAACTGTCACATACCACTACAAATGTATGTGATGGCTTACTTCAAGTAACCCAAGCACTCTATTTCCTCCCATGCATGGAGAAGAAATATGATTCCAATATGTTCTAGTATTTTGTTTTATAGATAAATCATTAAAAAGAAAACTTGCATACAAAATTTTATATAACACTTCGTAAAAAGTATAAAAGGATGGATTGTTGTTACTCAAAAGGTTTTTTTTTATACTGTCAAATAGAATACTCTTTTAAAATAATATTAAATTTTAAATATTCAAATAATAGCAATAATAAAAGAATATAAAATACAATGTTTTTCATTGCCTGAATTTAATCTTATATATTACTTTTATAAAACGAGTAGTTTTTCTTATCTTTGATCCATGTTGTCCCTACAACCTTTATCGTAATATATATATAGTATAATTTTTTTTATTTCAGCACTTAATTATAGTTGTAGTTTATAAGAATTATGTTTTAATTATTTGATTTTTTATTTACAAAAATTGTAGTAAAAATATTTATTTTGAGGCAGTGTTTGATTTAATATTTTTATACTTCTTTATCCATTTTCTTTTAGAGTGATTTTTTTCCAATCAGTATCTATAATATTTTCTGATTTTTTTTATTATTCATGAAAAAGCACTTTCATTTTTAAGAGTTTCTTTAAATAATGTGTACACCAATATTACCTTCTAAACAGAAAGGTCCAACAATCGGATTATGTTTTACCTTCCTAAAACCAGTAGTAAATTAATTCAATAAAAAATATGTTATATATTAAGCTCCCTCGTGAAAAAGAATTATATTATCATATATTAGAAGAAATGAATTTTACATTCTAGAAGTGTGATGATAACTTGAAAAATAAAATAAAATAACCCCAATCCTATACGTTTATACACTAAACTCAACTTCATCAGTATGCATACATACAAAAAACAAAACAATCTATCTAAACAAAATACTATTCAGAGTTTCACTTGGAGTAGAATGTCTGAGGTGATACTTAAGTCGTGAGTATCTCTTATTTAATAAATTATTATTTTTAATTGGTCTCTCCCTTTATAATTAAGTTTTAATAAATTTTGTATCTTTTAGCCTCAACTTATTTTTATGCATAGTTTATTTCTATTGATTTATAGGGAAGAGACAAGTAGATAAGAGATCGGAGAAAAGTGAAAAAAAAAAGAGAACTTACAACTATAAATTAAAAGGATTTATGTATTATTTTATTTTAAAATACATAAATATGTTAGTGAAGACAAATATATTTTTATAACTTATACTTACTTCTTTTTTTGTTTTTCTTAATCAAAACAACTTAAAATTTATCTTTTATTTATTTTTCCTTCTCTTTTATTTCTCTTATTCTAATTCTCTCCTTTTAAAAGTTTTGGTTTTCCAAACAAACCATTGATAGGATGCAAACGATATGCATTATATTTATCTGTCTTGTTATTTGTTCATAAATCATATTAAAATATTTGCCCGTTAAACTTAGACTGAGAAAATAGAAACTTTATTTCTTGGAGTGAAAACCTTAGTTTTTTTTTGCCATTTCAGCATGAAGAGAAGCATAATGCTTGAATTCAAATTCAATAAGGTGAGAGCTTCCATACAAGCTACATAAGAAGGCTAAACCCCAACATTAAGAAGTGCAAAAGTTCAGCTACAAGCTGTTGTCTAGTTACAGTGATATGTGAGGTACCCAACAACCAAAACCAAAATCATTCAGTATATTTTTAAGAAGTCATAATGCCAAGTTATTTAGTTAAACATTTTAAGCAGTTAATTGATACAGGTAAAAGAGTATTAGTAAATGGATGGATGCAGACAGAATAGCTGACGTGTTTTTTTGAAAGTCTTATTGAAGTGAATGTATATACATGAACCTAACGTTCTAATCTTGAAGCATTTTGCCAGTCATAAAAAACAACACCACCTAATGAATAATCAAAAGCTTAGTATTAACTGTCATGTGAGCATATGCACATAAATTGCGAGAAAAAATCACAGAAAAACTTTTGTTAATTTAAAGAGACTCAATAAATTGATATCTGACAAAGAAGATCTAAAGAAAAGAATTCATAGATATGGGTTGGGAGGACTATCTTAGGAAAAAAAGGAAAAGATATGGATGACACCTTAGATTATAGACTACAGTATATAGCTGAGTGCTACTCAACAACATGGTTTAATTTTATTCTCAAAAATAAATAACGTCCAAATTACATGCGTGCCACAGAGCGTATTTGCGTGCACGCGCCGTTCCGTGTGGGATTGAGACGTAAGTGGTGTAGGTATTCTGGGGTGATAATTGCTCTACGCGCGGGGGGGTGATTCTCACGCGCCGAGCCCACAAGTAATGAGTGGCGTCATGTGAGTTTATAGAGGGTCCATAAAATTACAAAAACAAGAGAACAAAAGTCTTTATGCTCTCTTCCCTTCTCCCCTGTCTCTCTCTTTCTACTACTTATTATCAGAAGTTGATAATTGGAGAGAGAGAGAGAGAGAGAGAAGTGTGCGAGAAAGAAATAAAGAAAGAAAGGTTAGGGAAGAGAAGAACCCATTTCAGCTTCACTTTCCATAGGAAGCCAAAGTGAGTGCCAAGAAAAAGAAAGGACTTTAGTTTTTGTAAGAGCTAAATGGAAAAAGAAGCTTAGAGGGTCGAAGAAATTACTAAGTGTGAAGGAAGGAAGGAAGGAAGGAAGGAAGGAAGGAAGAAGATGATGATGAGAGAGAAGAAAGTTCGGCAACAATAACAAAGCAAAGGAAAGCAGAGAAAAAAAAAAAAAATAGATAGATAGATAAAGAGATAGTAGAGAGAAAGAGAGAGAAGGGAGACACAGTAAGTAAGAAGTCGTTATTGCATTTTCTCATTCACTGCTCACTCTGCACTCTGCTGGACCCTTCAGAAACTGATTTTCTTTCTCTCTTTCTCACTCAGAAACCAAAACTTTTTCTTCCTGTGAAAAAAGCCAAAGTGACAGTAGTAGTAGCCACAATAGCAGCAGCAGAAGAAGCAGAGAAGTTGTTCGTTTTCCCTTCCTTTTCATAGAGAGAGAAAAATCTAAGTCCACTCCACTAATCTCTCATCTCTCATCTCTCATCTCTCACCTCACCCCAACGAACAACAAGATCTCATCTCGTCTCGCCTCAACAAACCCCATCAAAAGAGAACTTCTCTTTTCCTCCACCAACAAATTCTCTCCCTGCCACAAGACCCCACACCGAGAAGAATAACACCCACATTAGATACACCATCTTACAGAATCATAAATAATATATATATATATACATACACCACCACATATATAATAGAAGATCTATCATCTATGTATGTTTCTGTAGTTCAATAGTTCTGTCTATCTTACCCTATACCTCACCTTTATTAACAGAACAAGTGAAACTACATATTATTTTGATTGTCTTAAATTTGAGAAATCAAGCACTTTCAGTTGTGGCTACTACAAGGAGGTTACCTTCTGATTCTGGTGCCTTCGCGGACTGGGCAGCGACAACTTCCGGTGCTGGTGGTGCTGGTGGCCGCGCTGTCCCCGTCGACGACCTCTCCCTCGGCTTCAATGCGGGTCCCGCTGCTGCCGCAGCCGCCACCGGACCCACCCCCGGAATGTGGTCCAGCGCAACTAGATCAATCAATTACCCCGAAATGGGGATGTTCGTGGTGGCACCGGCTTCATCTTTCCACCACCACCACCACCATCAGCAACCGCCGCTACACGACCCCGTAATGGCCGATTCTCTCAACCCCGCCACTGCACTCGGCGTCGGCGTTATCCCCCTCCTCACCGCCACGCCGTGCCTCGAATCCGACAGCATCCTTGGAAATAGGACACGTGGCGGGGGAATTCAGTTTTGGCAAGACCAGCCTCAGCATCAAAGCCCCTATATGAAGAAGCAGCAGGGTCTTTTTGACCATAGTAACACTAGTTCGGGGAATTTGGTTCAAAACAGTGGCGGCGTAACTGCTTCGGGTACTAGTAGTGGGGGAACAACGTGCCAAGATTGCGGAAACCAGGCCAAGAAAGATTGCGCCAACAGAAGGTGTAGGACTTGTTGCAAAAGTCGAGGTTTTGATTGCCCTACTCATGTCAAGAGCACATGGGTCCCCGCCGCACGCCGGAGAGAGCGCCAGCTTATGACGGCGCCGGTTGCCGGCTCAAGTGGGTCCACTTCTGGGACTAAAAAACCTAGGCTCATTGCTTCACAAACTACAACTTCTCATACTTCCACTTCTAACACCACCCCTCCTAGAAGCTTTGACACTAGCTCTAGCCATCAAGGTTCGTCTTACCTTTCTTCAAACATCTTCTTTTCATCCTTTCAAGGTAATTCTGTTCGTGACACGGTTAGATATTAAATATGAGGGAATTTTATTTTATGATAAGTTTGCATGAATACGCATTAACATAAATTCATGCATTAACTTCTTTTGGGTTGGTGCTTTGACTTGGGGTTTAGGAGTTTAAAGGGTGTGTATGTTGTTTAATTGTGTTGTGTTTGGTTGAATTGTGTGCAGATGCGGGTTTTAAAGAGTCTTTACCTGGGCAAGTACGTGCACCAGCGGTTTTCAAGTGTGTTAGAGTGACGGCGGTGGAGGATGGGCAAGATGAGTATGCGTATCAGGCTGTGGTGAAGATTGGTGGCCACGTGTTCAAAGGGTTTCTCTATGATCAAGGGTTGGAGAGTAGGGATGTGTATCCTAACCTATCTGAGTTGCATTTGGGGGGTGGTAATGGTGGAAGTGGAAGTGGAGGGAGTGGTGGGGCTGGGAGAAACGGGGTTTCCTCTTCGTCTCCAATGATGGATCCTTCTGATGTTTATGCAGCTTCGAGTGGAGGTTTGCTAGGGGGTTCTTCAGCCTATGGTAATCCAATGAATTGAACTGAAAGGGTCTCTCCGAGTGCAAGATATTAGTAGATGGGCTCGGAGAGGCTGACTTACGTTGTAGTCTAAATCTTTTTTCTTCTAGGCTTTGTATGTTTATTGCATATGTCACTGTTTCTTTCTGCCATTTTTCTACTTGATTTTAGTTCTATTCTTTCTCGCCGAATTTGGCCCTTGTCATTGCATGAGATCATCAATGAATGACAAGTGAGCCTCCCTATCTAACTGTTAAAGAAATAGTTTCCTATGTACTAAATTAACTCAAAATGGAAAGCAGAGGTGGATAAAACTTGTTTTACTTGATTCACTATTTTGAATTTGAATTTTAGTTAACCATTATTGATTGCAAGCTTGCAACAATTATATCTACTTTTCTTTTCAAGCTAAGGACTTCTGTTTAGCAATTAACTCCCCTTTATTTTCATTATTTTATTTTTAAATTTATCAACGGTGAAATCTACTGTATTATACCCAATCTCAAGCTACAATGTAAAGCAAATGATAATTAAAGATGAATCTGTTTATGTTAATATCTTATGATGATTGTTATTGATGTGTGTTTAGTCTTTTGCGTGCCAGATGTATTTTTCAGCATGATTTACTCGTTATTTTAGAATCCTTTGATTTTTCTGAATAGACATAATTCACTGTTTAATTTCCAAGTTCTATATATTAAATTGCCACTTTGTAATAGCTCAGTTGGTTTTAAATATTGTAGAATAAATAAATGTTGATTTTACAAGTAGCTGCTGCTTTAGACTAGAGCATTAGAAGTTGTTGTAACGTCACCATCATTGTATGTCTGTCCTTTTCAACCTAGTTTATTGCTCATCTCTGATGCGTGAGAAACCTGCAAGTTTCTGCATTCATGAAGACTTGATGTGCTCCTATCTCCTTTTGTTCTTCGTTTGGAATTTGGAGTTAAGGCAATAACAATTACCGAACTTTTCGTCTTCTATCCATCAACACTTAGTTTTAATTTGCATTCTTTCTAGCCAAAATTAAGTTTTTTTAATTCTTCCTTAGCTCGATTTTGGTGCACCCTGGTGCTGCTATACTTCAACTATCAACATGTGCAGCATAATTTTTTTCCTTCAAGTGGAAGTCACATTTATTTCTTTTGCAATTTAGACCCATTTATGATTAAAAGGATTATTTGTGTCGTTTTTAAAAGATTTTAATAGTAATATTTCTAATATTATTATATAGCATGTGGATATCCTAGAAGTTACCTGGTTGTTATTTCTTCTTATCAGGATGAATTGATGTCGGGGTTGCTTTCTCAGCTTTTATATACTTTATTACCGGGGAAACAGCAGATATGTGTCACTTATTTTTTGGCTAGATTCTTAGATACCGTTTTAGACCATTGATAAACAAATGAATGATTGTCCCTATTCATTGCATATTTAGATTATCTTTTCCTGCACATGGTGCCCCCTTTTAGTTGTCTGAATATATTTTTTTATATAGGACCATTATGTCATGTGGATTGCAATACAATTTTTTTATATATCTTGTTTGTCTTGTGTTTGCTATACTAAGTACTCCTGAAATGTCCATGAGCATAGGATTGCTTATGTTATGGCATGCTATGATAGTTCATTAATAGACAAAACATGGAGAATCCAATCACATTTTTGTACCAGTCATTTTTTTGTGTTGTGAGATTTCTGGAAACATAATGCTAATCTGTTAAACACTTCGTATCATGTACTTGATAAAGTAATCATTTACTTTACTTTTCCATTGATGTAGAATCAATTACACTGTCTTTAGTTAATTCCATTTAAGGGTTGTGTTGGGATTTTGAACTATTTGTTTGTGCCCTAGAGCAGGTATTGAGCATGTTGAATTCAGTGGGAGGTTTAGCTTGTTTGGTGCAGGCTATTTGTTTTTCCTTTCTGGGATTTGGGAGTATATGTAAATATGCGATCCTTTAGCGCTATCATTTGTTTTCTTCTCCATTCTGAATGATTGGATAACTAGTTTTCTTCCCTTGCCTGGGGGTCCTCCCTTTATCTTTGGGTATTTCAGTTAGAAGGCTATCATTTGATACAGCTTCACATGGTTGGTGTAATTATGTTGGTACATTAAGGTACATGTCTGTGCTGGTGGGTACACTACTCTTGAATTGCTCACATTTAAGTACACTTGAATTTTATGCGTCTGCTTTAGTGATGTTCTGCGCACAATTTGGTTATGCCCCCTTTGCTTTGTTGCTTCTGTGATCCATTATCATGTCTACATTTTGTCATGTTCCGAGACTTATTTATTTTCTTTTAAAAATTGACCAAAGTTTCTTTTAATTTTTTTTTTTGTTGAGCTTCTTCACCCTCTCTCTGTTACACATGGATTGATACTGGGTTTTCATGTTTTGCCCTTTTTGTGCTTAATTTGAAGTTATTGACATGGTCTTTTTGTACTGCAAAAGTTGTTACATGTATGTATTGTATTGTGAATTCACGATACTTATGCGTGATGAATTATTTCTCCAACCATAATGGCTCTGCCAGAGTCCGAAATTTCGATTGAAAATTTGTTCCAAAAGTTCTCTTCAAGGCACAAGCTTGGGGTTTCTGGGAAAATTATTGTGTAGTAGTTCGTGTAAAGTGATTTCTGTTACTCGTTCACATTCTGTTGGTTTTCCTCCCAATATATCTACAATATCATATTCTTCACTATCTACGGTTTTTTTTTGGAAAACTTGTCATTATTCTGGCCAGTGTACGTATTGTATTTTTTAGTCCATAAGAAAGAGTGGTAGTGATCAGAATGTGTATAATTATGTCTTTTATGCTTAGAGTTATATGCACGGATGGTGCAGTGCTTAGTCGATTACTTATTTCACCATCTAGTTAGGTTTTCAATATTTTATTATTTGAGAGTCATTTAATTCACCGTGTTGCAGTTTTTTCCTTGCTTCTTTTTAATTCAACTTCATGAACTACTTGGGTTATCGTATGAAGAGGCAATTTTATTATTAGCGATTTAATTTACTAATTAATCTAAATGTCTGATAAATTATATTCATATATAATCTCAACATTTTTTTTAGCTGAGATATCTTCAATTTTAATTTATCGTAGTTAAGTTTAATTTTTAATTTAGATTTCATATATTATTAAATTAAAACCATCTTAGTTTAAATATTTTATTTTTATTTTTTATAATGAAATATATAATGATAAATGGCAACGCGAATTACGAGAAATTTATAGTTACTATCAATTTTGTGAGTTGTTTAACTTCGAATTTGTCGGGTTGGTGTTTGTATAGAATTAGTATCAATATTTACTCATTCAAAATGGATTAGTTTATGCGAAAATCTCCTTAATAGAAAGAAATTAAGAAGGTAAATAGTTATTTTTTTAAAACTTATAATTTAATTTCTTATGTTTTTTAGTTAAATAGGAGTAGTTTTTTTAAAAGTTAAAGTGTACAAGTTATTTATTGGAGAATTTTTGCTTGATTTTTTATAAATTTATAGATAAATTTATTTTTTTTATTTTGCTTTCTTTTCGTTGAAGTTTTTGTGGATATGTATATTTAAATGGGACCATAATTTAATTTCTATTATACAGTAGACATACCCATTAACGGTCTTTACCGTACAAATTGTTTTATAATCATTTGATATATATTGAAAATGAAATATATAATCATTTGGCCCTAATAAAATTTCGGATCATGCAGAAAAACAAACATGTTAATCTCAACCCGTCTTATAAACAGTTATTGTATGAAATTTATTCACAAACAAATATATATAAAAAGAATAATAGTTAACTAATAATTTTTATTACAAACAGCTAATATTAAAATTATAGTAAGGTTTTTTGAAAGGTCGGTTTATTCTTTTAATTATCACTAGACTTAAAAATTTTGACAAATTACATAAGATGATGTAGTCTAAATTTCATTTTTTTCTCATGTGAAAAAATCATTGTTACAGTATGCCAAGTCTCTAAAGAAGTCATTTTCAGATTTTCACAAAAAAGTCCCATGGTTAGGGATGTGGGTACTGGGTGTTGCAGCTTGTAAATTGTAGGTGAATGGTTCTGTATGCTCTGCAAATTAACTATATCCTGTCTCATCCGTTGCTGCCTAGCTTTTGATTTTCTGCAGCAGCTGAAGGTCAGATCTCTGGTTTGTTTGGATTGGTTGATAAGTTAAAACTAACATAAATTTAAATATAAAAATAGGTTGCATAAAAATGGTTAAATGTAATATTATTATTTTATTTGATTTATTTAATTGGTCTGACACATACAAATAATGCAATTAACATGTACAAACAACAAATATATCATGCAATTAATCATGTAAAGTTGTAGCATTTCTATAATCACTCAAGTCTTGTTTGATTGTTTGTGTAGAACTGAGTGAAATTTTTTAATTTTAATATAAATGTCACTTCTTTTATTTTTTATCCTTTAATTAACTTTAATTTAAATATTTTATTTTATTTTATTTTTTTTTCTTTTTCTTCACAATCAAACACACTGTCAGTTTCTGGTAATTTTTTCAATGAATAAAAAAATATATTATCACTCAAAGTCTGCAACGGTTTTGGATTTCTGAGAAGATTTGCTTGATATGGTTCCATTATGAACAAAATTTCTTTCATTTCCTAAGCAAAAGTTTCCAGTCTGCACTCATGATTGTGGTCATTTGGTCTGTTTCAAAACATGCTTTGACATCAAATTGAAAAGTCGATCAATTCCAATGCAAATTTTCCTTTAAATAGCCAGGTTCTATCATACATGGGTATATGGCCACCAGCACCATATATGGTAGGAAGGACAATAAAACCTGCACAAAATATGATTGACACCTAAACACTAGGTATAGTCCTGTCTATCATGTGCTAATACCAAGGTTCATGTGGCATCTCAATGCTATTTCGTACGAAAGGGAAAGAACTAGAAGATAGTTGTAAAACTTTTCAACAATGTTAATGGGAGACAAACTAACTTTCACGTGAAATTATACAAACACTTGCGTATATTGTTTTTAATAAAATTATTAATGGAATTTTATTAAAAGCAAAGAAGAAAAAATTCTTAAAAAATTTGATGAATGAACTTGTCCTCTGAACATTCAATAATTAGTTGTTAATGAAAGTGGTGGGGTAGGAAAAATATAAACATACTAAATAAATTTATAACGGAAAGCAGAATGAAGGAGATCACGATATCAGTGTGTTTTGTCGCATGATTGAAAGTCATGAATATATTCGAATTTAAAAGCAGTTTATAGAATATGCAAAAATTATTTTTGTATAAAAACTGATAAAGCAGAATCTTAGACTCCAGAATAAGCTTTATAAATGTGTTTCCGGACTTCAATTAATATACTTTAATCAAAATATCTTGAATAATGCATGGTATTTTTTTTTTGTTTTATAGTAATATTGACAAATAAAAATGCTTTTAATCGTTACTCAAAGTATATCAAGTTCTCAAACTTGCATCAACAAAATTATTGTTCATAAATACGGATGTCGATGTGTTATTATGATTTTATTCTTCTGATAGTTTTATCCCTCTTAAAACAAAATTACAAAACTTGAGATATGTTTCTTCTTGTTTTCTATCCTGAAGCAATCTTCGTTTCCATTACTTCTTCCAAATTGTTCTAATATGTATATCAATAATAAAGGTGTTATTTTTTTTCTTTTGTGTGGCATAGACAATTTTATTCTTTAACTACCATTTTAAGAAACTATCCATTTTTCTTTTTTCTTTTTATCCCACTTTCTCATTTGAATTTAATAAACTGAAAAACAAATTAATAAATTAAAATCAACTGTCACCTTAATGTACAATAAAAGACATTGAGATAACACATCTTATATATTAAATTGTGAGAGTCCTATGATCAAGGTAGCGCATCCTTTGATGTTAACACAATTACATAATCAATTTGATAATCCTAATAATTGTTTAACATAGTTAGAATTAGTGTAGAATATTTTTCTATTTGAACCATAATGGTGTTGTGAGTTTGTTTTTAAGAATAATTATTGTGATGATACCGTTGATGTTAATACTATTGTGAAAAAAAATACAAGTTCCAATTGCTTTCCAGAAGTTAAGATTATCAACACATTTATATCTGATGCGATGTGGATCTATATGAGTTGGAGTTTGAGAGTTGAACATAGGTTCAATACTTAAAAATTTTCTTGCGTACATTACATCATCATATATCTAAAAATATTGGTAGTATATAACTGTCGCAGATAAAATCTATGAATCACGTGTGGAAGTAATTTAAGAATTAAATCACCTCATTCTTCTGTTTCTGTTTTTGTTTCTTTGTATATATTTATTGTTTGAAATTACCTTCCTTTACACTTTGGAGTAAAGAAGATTAATTTCAAGTAATCACATCCTTACAAGACTAAGAATGAACTCATATTGGGAGAACATAATCCATTCTTCTGACAAATCTTTTAAAAGGGATTTTTCATTGAGTTGGTCGTTAGCTGTTTTACAAGGTTAATTAATCCAATTTCAAAACCAAGAATATGATGCGGCACTAAAATGAATTCTTTGAAAAAATTGTACAAAGGATTAAACTGCTCTAAAGTGATAGATATACACTTTAGATAACAAAATATAATAATAATCATTAATTAAAAAATCAACAATTGAATGTATAATTATGTTTTGTTGTATATTTATTTTATTATCACAATTTTCAATCAATAATTTTTAAATCAACAATTGTGTTTCCACTTTATTCTTTAAATTACACTCACTCTTTTTTATATAAACTAAATTCTTAGCTTTTACCCATGAATGTTAATGAAATAATACAATTACCTGTGCCCATCCTCATGAAGCTAAAACTTACTACCTGAAATGTTTTTGGAGACACAATCTAACCTTAATGAGAAAATTTCAGAATGTTAAGATTTTTCTTATTTTGAATGTAAAGCCTTGTCCTGACCTTGAACCCACCCTGCACCATATATTACACTCTAATAGTTATGTTTATTAAAAATATAAGTTAATAAATTAATTCTTATAATAACTAAAATAATTTTAATTATAGATTTAAAATTACACTATTTAAAATATAGTTAATAACTCAGTATTTGGTTTATAAACAATTATATATAGAAAAGTATAAACAAATTAGATATAGGTAAATTAATTGTTTAAAAAAAGTTTAATGGATTTCTCCATGACAAAAATGTAATTTAATTTATCTATTTAAAATTTGTTCTAAAATCTACTTCACCTATAACAAAAAGAAGACGAGGATAGTGAAATTTAGCCTAAAGTGCCTCCATAATCAACATATATTTGCTTTGATCATAATAACTTCTTTCAAAAACGATTCTAGATTGTGAGGACAATGTGCTAGGGTTTTCATTTTTTTTAGCTTCAGAAGTGGAGGCACGCCCTAGTTTATTCTTTAGGGCAACCATGTTGTTTCCTTTTTGGTCTTAAAACTAGAGATACGAACCCATGCATTTAAGTTTGGTCTCCACTCTCCAGCATATCATGAAGCATATAAACAATGTTTGTATGAAAACCACTCAAAAGTAAAAGCTTATCTGGCTAAAACCCCATTTCAAACCTCCCTTTTCTAGTGGATTGTGTTTTGTCTCTTGACTGGAGATGTGAACAGCACTCAGATTTAAAATTGCAAAAACTAGAATTTGAATAATACAATTCTGAAATTTATATCTCTATTTTTTTACAAACCGTCGTATACCACTATGTTTTTCTCCATCTTCCTTCTAGGTTTTAATTCTGTAACCATGCCAAGCTTTTTACACACATTGGGTAGGTGTAGTGTAATGATTGAATATTCTTTTATTGAATTTTTACATAATTTTGTA